>JAJEJH010000966.1:0-60515 GCA_026122585.1 Anacardium occidentale | reverse complement strand
CTCGCAGCTGTCTCGCTCCAGCTCAGCCGCTCTCTACTCACTGACCTGCAAAAGGAAACAGGGAAGAATGGGTGAGTGACAAAGTCACTCAGCAAGCGTTTCCAAACTAAAACACTCGCAGGTCAAAACAAACTAACTACGTGACTCGTCACGTAGGAGGTTCTACTAAACTGCTTTCTTATTTCTCTAGTTCTATTGATATACCGAAGTATATCCATTTTCTAAATTATTCGTTATTGAATTCTATTCTGTTACTGTTCTGTTTCTCATGAAATATTGTACATGACATGAAATGTATATGCTGATGTCATGTATATGCTGAAAAGCTGTAAAACTTGCCCGTAGGCCTGATTTTCTAAAAACTATCTTTCTGAAAACACTTTCTAATAATAAAAGTTGTGATCCGAAGATCTTGAATATATACATGTAGTATATACTAAAATCTGTATCAGAAAGTATTGAAAATATCTGAAAATATATGCTATGCTGGCCAGACTGATGAATACAGGGATTCGACACCCTGACCGTGTGAGTTCAAGGTCCTACTGAATCTATTGATGCACACCTAGCACTCTCTCTAACGAGCTTGGTCAATGACCATGTTGTAGGACCCGCCACCCCGAGTACCCCTGCTGCTGAAGAATATTGTTCTTTTACTTAATAAACTGAAAATTTGGGTACCCGAGGGGGAATCCTACGAAAAAGAAAGAAATCTGCTACTATACACTATAAGCGAAAGCTGAAACTGATACTGAAATATACAATGAGCCCAAACTGGCTTTTCATTACTGTATAAATTGTTTCTGTACATAGATATATACATCTAAATACATACAAGACCTCACAGGTCCAACACTGAAAATAAAATACATACTGGTAGTGTGTGTGGGGTCCTCCTTGCCAGCCTCAATCCACCCGCTCCTCGCCAGCAGTACACTAACTTGAAAAGGAAGGAAGAAGGAAAGGGATGAGTAATAAAGATCACCCAGTAAGCATTCCTTACTTCCCTCGACCCAAGCACGCAACAAACAAGGGCACACCTACCTGGTCGGCCCTATACATGCATCTATGCGCTTGCGGGTGCTGATTCTGATTACTGATTTCTGATTACTGGTTTCTGATTATTAATTAGTCATGCCATAATATATGCATAATGTCATGCTGAGCTAGAAACTGAAACTGACTGATGATGCATGCATATGTCTATCTGAATTTGAATGTACCCGAAGGTACCTACTGTGCTGATCAGGTTGATGAACACAGGGATTCAGCATCTTAGCCAAGTGGGCTAAAAATTCTAGCTACTGGCTAGAAAACTGAAATCTGATAAACTGCTGAGCTGACTGACTGGTGTCAGGGAACTGGGTCCCATAGATGCCCCCTCGAGTTCACCCCAAAACTAAAACCCATACATTGGGTTCTAACTGCTGAAATCTACTGAATTCGGATCCCTGGATCCTCATTCAGGCTACATGTTGTGCTATGCATGCTTATGCATCTGTTCTTAGCTGAAATCTGGATTATCTGATGATTATTAGGCCTTGGATGGATTACCAAACCTTTAACAATTCATTTCTACCTTTTTCTGGAAAATCTAGAAGGCACACGACCGTGCAATGAAGACACACAGTCGTGTACGCAGCACACACGGCCATGCTGGGCAAGGGCACACGGGCGTGTGCCCCAGCACACGGGCGTGTGCCCCAGCACACGGGACCGTGTGCTGGCCGTGCGTCTAGGCGTGTGTGCTTCTGGAATTTCTGGGCCATTTCATGCAAAGATGGGACACACAGCCGTGTCCCTCAGGACACACGGTCGTGTCCCTGCGTTTCCTGCCCGTGTGCACTTCGTGCACACGGCCGTGCCTTCGCAGAGACAAGGGCACACGGTCGTGTGTCTTGTTCTGCTTAGACATGGTTCGTCTGAAACGCGCTGGAAACCATCCAAAACTCAATCAAAATCAAATTAACCTGTAACACACATCAATGGCACTTCAATAGACATATTTCACACGCCAATTTCATCATCCATCCAATATCACTGAATCCACCATGAAAATCCAATGTTTCTCTCACTACACACACAGAGCAAAGCATGCATGGTTCTGGGTGGAAAATAAGCATAGCAATTAACATATAAACATCATCTCATCATCATATACACATGCAAGCATAGTATCTCAAGCTGGAAATGGAACCACACGTTTCCATCCACATCAAACAAGCTAGGAAACTTAAAGAGAGAGTAAGGAACACTTACCTCTCGACATGGCTGCTGGATATCTCAAATCCAAACTAATCTCTCTGATCTCTTGCTGGATTGGGAGCTGCTGGAAACTGAATTTCATGCCTAGGGCTGGGAACTACTGAAACAAAGAAGAGAGAAACTGAAACTGGATGAGAAAGCATTAAGCTCTCGTCTCTCTCTCTTTTCTACCCACCTGCACGGACGTGCAGGGATGATGCACGGGAGTGCATCAAGGAAAAATGGATAAAATCCATTTCCCGCGCTTCGCATGATTAAAACCTCCCTAAAGGCATCATACGAAGGCCACACAGCCCTGGAAAACTACTATCTCACCCTTGAACTCTGCTAGACCCCCAATCTATTTCTGCATTCTATTTCTAACCCCAAAACTCTACCCCTAAGGGCTTTTCTAAAACTCTGGGATGCTACATTCCTCCCCCCTTAACGAAATTCCGACCCCGGAATTTACCTGAACAACTCTGGGAACCTATCCCTGATCTCAGACTCTATCCCCCAGATGACTTCTTCCACCCTCTGGCTGCGTCACAAAACTTTGACCAGTGGAATCTCTTTATTTCTGAGGACTTTAACTCTGTAGTCCGGGATCTGCACTGGAAGCTCTTGATAACTGAGGTATTCTGCCAACTCCACTTCTGAAAACTGAAGCACATGGGATGGATCTCCCACATACTTCCTCAACTGAGATACATGGAAGACGTTATGGATTCTGTCCATACTGGCTGGCAGTGCTAATCTGTAGGCTACTGTCCCTACCATCTCGAGTATCTCGTAGGGACCAATGAATCTGGGTGCTAACTTCCCTTTCTTACCAAATCTGAGAACTTGCCTGTAGGGGGCAATTCTCAGAAAAACTTTATCACCCACTGAAAACTCTACATCTCTGCGCCTCAGATCTGCGTAGCTTTTCTGACGATCCTGGGCTTGTCTCATTCGCTGCCTGATGATCTTGACTTGTTCAATCATCCTCTGAGTCGTCTCTGGTCCCACTGTTGTCTCTAAAGAATCTCTCTCCCCAATCTCATCCCAATGGAGAGGAGATCTGCACTTCCGACCATACAACGCCTCAAATGGAGCCATCTGAATCATCTTCTGGTAACTATTGTTGTAGGCAAACTCCATTAGAGGGAATCAGCTCTGCCCAATCGGTCTGGAAGTCCATACAACACGCTCTCAGCATGTCCTCTAATATCTTATTCACCCTTTCAGTCTGGCCATTTGTCTGAGGGTGATATGCTGAGCTGAAATGTAGCCTGGTTCCCAATACTCTCTGTAGAGATCTCCAGAAGGCTGACAGAAATCTGGAGTCCCTGTCTAACACTATCGTCCTGGGAACGTCGTGGAGTCTCACCACCTCTCTGATGTAGAGTCTGGCTAGCTGCTCTGTAGACATTCCCTGTTTGACAGGCAGGAAATGTGCTGACTTGCTGAGACGGTCAACCACCATCTAAACTCCATCATATCCCCTCTGAACTCTGGGAAGACCCGAGATGAAATCTATGGAGATATCATCCCACTTCCACTCAGGAATACTTAGAGGATGAAGTAATCCTGAGGGTCTCTGGTGCTCTGCCTTTACTTGCTGACATACTAGGCATCTGGAGACGAAGTCTGCTATATCCTTCTTCATCCCTGACCACCAGAAACTTCTCTTGAGGTCTCTATACATTTTCGTGCTACCTGGGTGTGCTGAGTACACCGTACTGTGTGCCTCTGACAATATCCTCTGTCTCAACTCTGAACTCTGGGGCATACAGACTCTACCTCTGAACCTCAAGATCCCATCACTGTACCCAAAGTCTGGCACTACTCTCTCTGACATCTTCTGAAGCATACTCTGAGTCCACTCATCAGACATTTGACCCTCTCTGATCTCATCATACAGAGAGGATCGAATCTGCAGCTTCGTGAATCCTGCAGACATAATCTCAATCTGCTCTCTGATCAACTCATGCTACAGCTCTCGCTGAACTGATAGGCTGGATAAGGCTACCCGCCTACTCAATGCATCAGCCACCACATTGGCTCTCCCTGGGTGGTATCTGATGTCGCAGTCATAATCCTTCACCAGCTCCAACCATCTCCTCTGTCGCATGTTGAGCTCCTTCTGGGTGAAGAAATACTTCAGACTTTTATGGTCTGAATATATGCTGCATCTGACTCCATACAGATAATATCTCTAAATCTTCAGGGTGAATACGACCGCTGCTAACTTTAGGTCGTGGGTAGGGTATCTCAACTCGTGATCCTTCAATTGCCTAGAGGCATAGGTAATGACCCTACCAGTCTGCATCAAAACCGCCCCTATCCCCTGATGGGATGCATCTGTATAGATATCAAACTCTACCCCCTCCTGGGGTAGCGCCAAAACTGGAGCGCTGGTCAGTCTCTGCTTAAGCTCCTGAAACCGATCTTCACACTCCTCTGACCAGACAAATGGAGTCTCTTTCCTAGTCAAGGCAGTGAGAGGCCTTACTAGGCTAGAGAATCCCTCTATGAACCTCTTGTAATATCCTACTAGCCCAAGGAAGCTTCTGACTTCTTTCACTGACTTCAGCCTTGGCCAACTGAGAATCGCTTCCACCTTGCTGGGGTCCACTGAAATTCCCTCTGCTGACACCACGTGGCCTAAGAATGCCACTCGGTTGAGCCAGAACTCACACTTGGAGAACTTGGTGAACAACTGCTGATCTCTCAACCTCTGAAGCACGAATCTCAAATGCTCCTCGTGCTCTGCTACACTTCTGGAATAAACCAGAATATCGTCTATGAACACCACCACGAACCGGTCGAGGCAATCAAAGAAGACCTGGTTCATCAAGTCCATAAAGATGGCTAGGGCATTGGTCAACCCAAACGGCATGACCACGAACTCGTAATGCCTATAACGAGTCCTGAAAGCTGTCTTGGGGACATCTCTCTCTGTTACTCTGACTTGATAATAGCCAGATCTCAAATCAATCTTGGAGAAAACCGCTGCACCTCTCAACTGATCAAAGAGGTCATCAATCCTTGGTAGGGGATACTTATTCTTCACCGTTACTCTGTTCAGCTCCCTGTAGTCAATACACATTCGCATTGACCCATCCATGTTCTTCACAAATAAAATTGGGGCTCCCCACGGTGAACAGCTCGGTCTGATAAATTTCTTATCAACCAGCTCCTGCAACTGCTTTTTCAACTCTTGGAGCTCAGCTGGAGCCATCTGGTACGGAGCCTTGGAGATAGGAGCTGCACCAGAGAGAAGCTCGACACTGAACTCTAACTCCCGATCTGGAGGTAACCCTGGTAACTCGTCTGGGAAAACATCTCTGAACTCTCTGACCACAGGCACCTTATCGATACTTGGCCCTATTGAACTGCTGCACACAACATTGGCCAAGTACCCTACACAACCCTGCCTCATCAATCTGCTCGCCTGGATGCACGAGATCATCATGCTATCCACTATGCCCTCACCAAAAACGAAGCAATCAGGGCCTATGTGGAATCTAACCTTCTTTCTTCCACAGTCTATCTCTGCATCATATTTTCCCAAGAAATCCATCCCCAAGATCATGTCGAAGTCTGCTAACTCCAGCAGAATCAGATTAATAAGCATCTGTCTACCCATGATCTCTATCTGCTGATCTAAGAGGACTCTGTCACTCACCACGAAACCCCCATCTGGCATCTCAACTAGGATACTCCTATTAGCCACACTAGGGTCAACCCCCAATCTCTCTACCACTCCCCTGGAAATAAAGCTGTGTGTGGCCCCGCAATCAACCAAAATAAACAAAGGAGTACCAAGATAAAGAATCTGACCAGTAACTGCATGGGGTATGGCATCTGCCTGCTCCTGGCGGACAGCGTAAACTCTGGCTTTGTCGCCGCCTCCATCTCCTCCTGAAGTACCAGCACCTCCTCCAGGTGCTCCTGCACCACCTCTCTCGGCTCTGACTCCGCCTCTGGGTGGACTTCCTTTGCCTCTGAACTGACCACCACCTCCTCGGCTGGGCCCAACACCTGCTCCACCTCTGGCTGGGCACTCAAACATCCTGTGCCCTGGCTGACGGCACAAATAACACACAATCTGGCCAGCGAGGCACTCGCCAAAATGTCGCCTGCCACACTGAGTACACAGTGGCAAGGAAAACTGTGGTGTAGTCCTTTGTCTCTGGCTCTAGAAACCCTGAGCTGATCTCTTGGCTGACATTGGCCTCTTACCCTTATCCCTGGCATCTATCCTCTCTGTCGCTCGGCTCACGTCGCCCATCCTCTGAAGACTGGCCTCTGATCTGAGGGCTCTCCCCAAAGCATCTCTGAACTGCTGGGGAGGATACGGTCCAGTCAGAACATCCCTAGAGATCGCAGGATGCAGGCCATGGATAAATTTCTGGACTCGCCCTAACTCGGTTCCCGCCAAACCAGGAACAAATCTCGCCAAGGCATTGAACTTGGTGGCGTACTCCTTTACTAAGCTAGGCCCCTGAACCAATTCAATGAACTCTTGGGCCTTGGCATACATCAACTCTGAACCTCGGTACTCAGCATCAAATAGCCATCTGAATTCTACCCATGTCATCTGCTCCTCGGGGATGGTAGCCTTAGCTAGGCCCCACTAAACCTTGGCATTACCTCGAAGATGAAATGCCGCAAATCTGACTTTTTCTTTTTCTGACAATGTGAAAAGGCTCATACTGCTCTCCACGGACTCAATCCACTCCTCTGCCACCGATGGATCTCTAGACCCACTGAATTTCACTGGCTGATACGGCCCTGGCAGATGATAGATCGGATGAAGTCTACCTGATAAACTTGTACCAACTGTTTCTGAACTTGTAGCCTGACGGTACTCTCTATACTCTGCTGGATACTGATACTTTGCTCTGACAGGCTGAGACTGAAACTGATGGCCTCCTCTAACTGACTGAGGCACTGAGTAGTACTGTGGCTGTGGCTGAGGCTGAGAATAATACTGATGCTGATGCTGTGATTGAGGCTGAAACTGTGGCTGAGACTGATGTCGAGACTGAAAATGTCTTCTCCTCGGAATCTGATAACTCTCATGCTGAGGGGGAATAACTCTGGCTGGCTCTTGCACATTCCCCACACCAGCCAACTGAAAACTCTCTCTAACCACTTCCCCAATCATTTCTCTGAGCTGGTCTTGCCTGACAGTCACATGGGGGATACTCTGAGATCGCCGCCCCTCACTCACACTCATGGGACGGACATGGGGACTACTACTGGCTTCGTCTATGTATCTAGGGACATAGGCTTCTTCTCTATCTATAGCATCACAAGCAAATGGAGTTAGAAAACATAAACACAACAAATCTGGAAAGAAAATACCTGACTGTGCTATGAGGAGGGTCTGGACGATGGCTGCGAAGGAGAGAAAGCAAACACCACACACTTACAACTCAAATTTCCACTAAAAATGGTACAGAGGAATGCTCTAATGCCAAATTGTAGGACCTGCCGCCCCGAGTACCCCTGCTGCTGAAGAATACTGTTCTTTTACTTAATAAACTGAAAATTTGGGTACCCGAGACGGGAATCTTACGAAAAAAAAAGAAATCTACTACTATACACTATAAGCGGAAGATGAAACTGATACTGAAATATACAATGAGCCCAAACTGGCTTTTCATTACTGTATAAATTGTTTCTGTACATAGATATATACATCTGAATACATACAAGACCTCACAAGTCCAACACTGAAAATAAAATACATGCTGGTAGTGTGTGTGGGGTCCTCCTTGCCAGCCTCAATCCACCCGCTCCTCGCCAGCAGCACACTGACCTGAAAATGAAGGAAGAAGGAAAGGGATGAGTGATAAAGATCACCCAGTAAGCATTCCTTACTTCCCTCGACCCAAGCACGCAACAAACAAGGGCACACCTACCTGGTCGGCCTTATACATGCATCTATGCGCTTGCGGGTGCTGATTCTGATTACTGATTTCTGATTACTGGTTTCTGATTATTAATTAGTCATGCCATAATATATGCATAATGTCATGCTGAGCTGGAAACTGAAACTGACTGATGATGCATGCATATGTCTATCTGAATCTGAATGTACCCGAAGGTACCTGCTGTGCTGATCAGGCTGATGAACACAGAGATTCGACATCCTGGCCAAGTGGGCTGAAAATTCTAGCTACTGGCTAGAAAACTGAAATCTGATAAACTGCTGAGCTGACTGACTGGTGTTAGGGAGCTGGGTCCCACAGATGCCCCCTCGAGTTCACCCTAAAACTGAAACCCATACATTGGGTTTTAACTACTGAAATCTACTGAATTCGGATCCTTATATCCTCATTCAGGCGACATGTTGTGCTATGCATCCTTATACATCTATTCTTAGCTGAAATCTGGATTATCTGATGATTATTAGGCCTTGGATGGATTACCAAACCTTTAACAATTCATTTCTACCTTTTTCTGGAAAATCTGGAAGGCACACGACCGTGCAAGGAAGACACACGGTCGTGTACGCAGCACACACGACCGTGCTGGGCAAGGGCACACGGGCGTGTGCCCCAGCACACGGGACCGTGTGCTGGCCGTGCGTCTGGGCGTGTGTGCTTCTGGAATTTTTGGGCCATTTCATGCAAAGATGGGACACACGGCCGTGTCCCTCAGGACACACGGTCGTGTCCCTGCGTTTCCTGCCCGTGTGCACTTCGTGCACACGACCGTGCCTTCGCAGAGACAAGGGCACACGGGCGTGCTCTTGCGGGCACACGGTCGTGTGTCTTGTTCTGCTCAGACATGGTTCGTCTGAAACACGTTGGAAACCATCCGAAACTCAATCAAAATCAAATTAACCTGTAACACACATCAATGGCACTTCAATAGACATATTTCACACGCCAATTTCATCATCCATCCAATATCACTGAATCCACCATGAAAATCCAATGTTTCTCTCACTACACACACAGAGCAAAGCATGCATGCTTCTGGGTGGAAAATAAGCATAGCAATCAACATATAAACATCATCTCATCATCATATACACATGCAAGCATAGCATCTCAAGATGGAAATGGAAACACACGTTTCCATCCACATCAAACAAGCTGGGAAACTCAAAAAGAGAGTAAGGAACACTTACCTCTCGACATGGCTGCTGGATATCTCAAATCCAAACTAATCTCTCTGATCTCTTGCTGGATTGGGAGCTGCTGGAAACTGAATTTCACGCCTAGGGCTGGGAACTGCTGAAACAAAGAAGAGAGAAGCTGAAACTGGATGAGAAAACATTAAGCTCTTGTCTCTCTCTCTTTTCTACCCACCTACACGGGCGTGCAGGGATGATGCACGGGAGTGCATCAAGGAAAAATGGATAAAATCCATTTCCCGCGCTTCGCATGATTAAAATCTCCCTAAAGGCATCATACGAAGGCCACACAGCCCTGGAAAACTACTATCTCACCCCTAAACTCTGCTAGACCCCCAATCTATTTCTGAATTCTATTTCTAACCCCAAAACTCTACCCCTAAGGGCTTTTCTAAAACTCTAGGATGCTACATATGTCCTCTCTAACGGACGCTGGTTTTTCTCTCTAGCGGGTGTGCGAACTCATAGGTGTCCCCTCGTATCCACCCCTATCTGATATATAAAAAATCATAAATGTATATCTGAAAATCATGCTGTTTCATCCTTGGATCCCGTCTGAAAACATCTGATATGGCATGTCATGCTCAATGCTGATAATCATGCATGATATGCTGTTTTAGTATCTTATTACAGAGTTCTGTGTGCTTAGAATTGGCTTAGAATGGCTTATCTTTTATTTTAAATTTCTTTTTCTACTTATCTTTAGGTGCACGGGCGTGTGTCAAGGCACACGGGACCGTGAGCTTCTCGTGCGTCTGGGCGTGCTAGCTTCTGGAATGTTTCATGAAATTTTGGCTGGACACACAGGTGTGTGGTACAACACACGGGCATGCATACCAGGCACACGAGTGTGTATTGCACTGCACGGGCATGTGGCTGCCTCAAAATGCTTCCCGTGTCTTGCCTACACGGGCGTGTGGAATTGGGAGAGGACACACGGGCGTGTGTCCTCTCCCACAGGGGCATGTGTTTGGGTTTTCATACGCACATGGGCAACATACAAGGTCGTGTCTCATGCAGAATTGAGGCCACACGGACGTGCACCACGAGCACACGGGCGTGTGCTCAACCCAGATTATGCAGATTGTGTCTAAAAATCCAGAAATTCCCACACCAAACACATCCACACTTCAATCAACACACATACAAGTTCTCTACTACTACTAGCATGCAAATATTCATCATTTCATCATTTCAAACACGTCATATATCATAAGTCAAACATATAACACATGTATATAAACATATACACATATAAACATGGGAATAGCCACTCAATCATCAAATCATGCATCCCATCAAGCTCAAGCATGCTGATATTATCTCAAACAAGCACACACAAGGTTCTCATAAGCTGGAAACAACAAAGCATGTTCTGAATACAATGAAAGAGGTAAGGAAAACACTTACCTCGTGCCATAAAAGCTCGGTCTCTCTCTCTGAAAGCTTTTGGATCTCTAATCTGAAGTTGACCTGGTGGGGTATCTCTCTCAAGAAGTCTAGGGTTCACTGGAGTTGGGGAAGAAGAAAAAGAAAACTGGAAATAAGCTAGAAAAGCTGGAACTGCGCAACTGAAAGAAAATAAAACAATTTATCTGGCTGAGGCAAGACACACGGTCGTGTGTTCTAGGCACACGGTCATGTGTGCGGTGGAAAATTTCATTTTCCACCTACCTTCGCGCAAACACTGGATATTCTCCTGAGAATACCCAAAACAAACCAAAAAGGCTTCTAAATGACTCTTCTACCCCTGAACTCTCTCCAACTCTTTCCTAAACAGGAAATCTCTCTTTTATCCTTGGATTCAGAACCCTAAAAGACAGTTCTACCCTTGGGCTATTACAACTATCCACTCAAAATCATCACACATGAAGTAAAACATTATAAGCATGCTGGAATTGAACTCATCTCAACCAAAACATGCATCCAACACATCAAAGAAAAAGGGAAAGAGGTAAGAAATGCCTACCTCTAGACATGCTTTCTCTTACAAGAAGATCACAAGCTTAAGCTGGATTGGATAGTCCTGGTTGCTGATCTTCCCTTCTAGGGTTGATGTTCTCTGAAAATCAAATGAAAACTTTGGGTAAAAATGACTGAGAAATCGGATAAGCTTAACTTAAACCAAGACAACTGAAACATTTACGCACGCACAGGTGTGCACCTCACATGTACAGTCGTGCATGACAGGAAAATTATAAAAATTCCATTTTCCCACGCTCGCATGCAAATCCGCTCAACAGGATCTATGCACAAGCCACCTAACTCTAGAAAAACATCTATTTCACCCCACAACTTTCTCATCGCCCTAGAATTCTCATCAATCTCAATCTAACCCTAGATTAGAAGCCTAAAAGACAAATCTAACCCTAGGATGTTACATAAACTTTTTGGAAATCGTCTTCAAATCTTCTTCATCCATTGAGCTCTTTTGTTCGGTTGAGTTTTTTTCATTTTCGTTTGAATCTTCCTCAACCTTGAGTGCGATGTTCTTATTCCTTTTCTCCTTCTTCTTGGGCATCGATTTTATTTTGTGAGTTAGGAGACTCTCAATCAATTCATCCACGCCCATGTTGGTCAAGTCCTTCAATTCCTCAGTTGTCGTTACTTTCATACTCCAAGCCTCCGACAATAACCTTAGCACTTTCTTGACCAACTCAACATTCTCAAACCTTTTTCCCAATCCTCTCAATTCATTTACAAGGTTTGAGAAGCGCTTATACATTTTCATGATGTTCTCACGAAAAAACATCTCCATCTTAGACTCTCTCACTTGACTTGTACCTTCATGAGTCATTTGGAGGACCATCCAAGCTTCATATGATGTTTCACAAGAAGAAACAGGGTTAAATTTCGTGGTATCTAAAGCACAAAACAACATATTTAATACCTTTGAATTTAAACTCATTAATCTTTCATCATTTTCATTAAATTCAATTTTATCCTTGGGCATATTCATATTTAGATTTATGGGAACAAAATCACCTTTATCAATAATTTTCAAAGCTTATAATCAATAGATTGAACAAAGAATTTCATATGAATTTTTCATTGACCATAATTAACCCCACAAAATAAGAGTGGCCTAAATGAACTACCCCCTTCTTCGAAAATCAGTTTTTGAAACATATTTGTCATCTAAGTTTTGAAAATGGATCTTAAACTCTAGAAATCATTAAATTTTCGAAAACAATAGCCCAAGCTCTGATATCAATTTTTAAACCCCAAATACTAAATGACAAATAACCTAGAGGGGGGATGAATAGGTTATTTAAAATATTTTGGAATTTTAAAACTTTTTCCTATTCTACCAACACAAACATACAACCATGCATATAATTTATAAATAACACAAAGCTAAGTAAATAACACAAATTAAAGAGATTAAGAGATAGAATTTGCTCAGTCGATTTAAAGTGATTTGAAGCTTCTCCACGCCTCTTACGTCCACTACTCCAAGCAACCCCGCTTGAAGATTTCCTTTCACTAACTTCAACCCTAAAGTTACAATAGTTTTGATACAAGAGATTTCGCCCTTCTTACACTAGTTTTGATACAAGGAATTGTGTCATTAACTTAGTTTTAATAGGGATTATGCTCCACACTAGTTTCACGAGATTGTGCCTAAAGGTTTGTGAAAATTTTACAAGAATTTGTCTCACAAATCTGATATACAATAAGCTCTCAAGGTTTCTCTCAAATGATTTACAAATTGGCTTCTAGTGAGATAAAATATGGAGAAGAATTAGAGAATAAATGAGTGAGAGTTTTTAACCTTATTCTCTAACCCTTGAGTCTTCAAATCATCTCCAATTTATAGCATTTAAAAAGAATTAGCCGTTGGGATGATTTGAGAGCCGTTGGAGACTTTCTAGGAAGTTACACGGGCATGTCCTTCACTTGCACGGTCGTGCGTCCTTTGTTCTACACTTTCCAACGGTTATATTTTT
This sequence comes from Anacardium occidentale, assembly GCA_026122585.1. Lineage (NCBI taxonomy): Eukaryota > Viridiplantae > Streptophyta > Magnoliopsida > Sapindales > Anacardiaceae > Anacardium > Anacardium occidentale. The sequence goes on along the minus strand of JAJEJH010000966.1, from coordinate 47,180 downwards.
CCTATCGCGCGCACACACACAGGCGTGTGTCCCATATACACACGATTGTGTGTCCTTGAAGTTTTAGTTCTTCAAGATTCCAAAAGGCCACACAGTTGCACGCAAGATACCTGCATGATTTCACACGATCAGCATTTTTCAGGTAACACGGGTGTGTGTTGTAACTGCACGAGCATGTATCAGTAATGTTCTTCGTACACGGGCACGACTGGATCTACACAGAAGTGTGCATCCTCATAACTTGACACACGATCGTGTGCTTGAAAAACACACGGTCGTGCTTCATTGACACGCGGTCGTGTGTCATGCAATATCTATAAAAAATAAAACCTTTGGTCCTCTTTATCATGTTCAACACATGCATAAACCAGTTAGATATTTTAACATATGTTTTACATCAATTCAAAATCCATAAGGTCCAACATAATGCATAATACAAACAAATTCTTACGTATATTTATTGTGATTTAAAGGTAAGTTTGATTATCTTGATGGTGGAAACTACAACTCTGCAAAACAAAAAGTCATAGGTTGAACCTAATCTAATTTTTCCATTCATTATAAGTACCAATAAGACATACACAAAATGATAGAACTTTATAATTTTTTTATTCATCCAAATTTCATGTTATCTTAGGGACATACAAACATCTACATAAAAAGTTTTTTATCAGAAAAGGTATGAAAGTTTGTCACTTTGCTTTTAAATTGAAATACTATTGTCTTGTTACAAATCACTTATACTGTGTAACACCTAATTAACAATTTTCAAAAAATTTATCTTTCATTGAATTTTTATAAAATTTTTACGGAATTTAGAGAAGATACAAGGGTAATGTCAAAAAGCCCTTGCAATAAAATTAACCCCAAATCAAGGTAAACCCAGCATATTCAAATTCTACCCAGTCTAGGTTAATAGTGAGGACAAGTCATTCCAAGAACTTTAAAAAATTTTGTAGGTTACATTAAACCACAAAATTTTAACTGAAGAAACTAGACAAGCAGAAGACTCTAACTAAAAAATATTTTTAGTCTTGATTAGGGTTTCCAACAAGCCCACAAAATTCTATCAAAATTCTGAAATATACCTTGTGGACAGCATTTACAAAAATAATAATAATAAAAAAAAATCAATCCATATCCTTTTCAGCCGAAATAAAATTTCACAAATTCCTTAGGATGCCCGTTTTCAGATAGACTAAAAAGTCACACAAAATTGATCACCCAAATCTAAAAATAAAAAAATGATTTGCCCAATACTCCTATCAATCCTCGCTTGTTGACTTCTACTATTAAGAATACATGCCATGATGAATAAAATAAAAACAACAATAATTGTCGAGCCCAGTCAAGTTTTCCTCCTAACCCTGGCAACCCTAGTTTCTTTTGCCCCCTTTGCCGCCCATTCATGGGCAGAGCCTAGTAATTTACAACAGATTCATTAGTGATTCCTAGAAATTGTGTTTTCCCTTATTACCCTTAATCTTCTAAAAGAAAGGCTCTATAATATGACACTGCCTTAGGGGGACATGGATTGGATGGAAAAATAATTACCTAATGTGAAAACTTAATTGTCGATGTGACTAATCACTTTTCAATATCAAGGACGAGGGAAAGATCATTCTGTCTGACCCGATTTTTGACTAATCCAAGTGATGTGAACAACACTGCCAGGATCAATTTGGTTTTCGCAACAGCCCTGCCGTTCTGTTGGTTAAGATACTGTAAGTTGCACACCAACCATTTTACGCTAAAATCTGAATTAATGCCATGCTACTTGAGGAGGGCATAGCACTATTTGGAACCATGATAAGAGTCGGTAGTTGTGAGGACAGGAGAATCTAAAAGAAATGTTCTTGACCAAATTGTGCAAAGTGGGTGGGAAGGGAATCACCGATGTTTTCGGCTGATGATTCAGGAATCAAAGGGCTCTTGAGATTTGCACCCACTAAGATGAGATTATTCATGGGCCGCCTTATTATCACTTGTATAATGAAATCACGGGAATTGGAGTCTAGGGCTGCACTGCAGCACCTAAAAGAGGAATTCACATGAATGTTCATAAATAACTTGTATGCATTTCTGCGCTGTTCTTCTAAATTTTCTGGTCAACAAGGCACAACTGGGTCAGCCTCTTTTAAGTCATTACCAAACACGGCTTCAACTACATGCCTAGGTTAAGACAACAGTGACATAGGACTACCCAAATAATCAACAACAACATATGGCTGGTTTGCTTGTTTTGAATTCCAACGTCAGGATATTAATGAACTTTCTATTAAAGGCAATTGCAATTTGTTATGTTATTAAGAGGTAACTAGTAAGTTAAGGAAGAAATCCTATCACTTCTTGCTTTAAATCGTAACTTAATTAACATTGTAAAACCCACCCTAAACTAAGGTTAAAAAATTAATAAAAATAAAAACAAAAACAAAACTTAATTCAATGCCTTCACTTACGCCAGACAGCCCAGAAGTCAAGAGAACACAAACACAATAGAAAAAGAAGAAACGTAACGAAATCACACAGATTTTTAATTGGACCCAAATGTCGTCTTCTTCTTCTCCTCTTCCTTCCAAGAAAGTCCAAGTTTTTGATCTTCAAATGCTTGAGTTGAACCATTCTTCTGTATTATAACTCTCTCTGAAACCTCCATTTCCCACCTACTTCTCTCCCTCTTAAAACTCACCAAAAACTCAACTTTTCTTTCATAATATTATACCAACACAATCCTCAATTGGGTTTGTTTTGTTTGGAAAGAAAGATGGACGGCTCAAGGGACCATAATTCGTTCGACAGCTCACCTTCAGAGGAAATGACGGGCCAAATAATGGTGGTAGCAATTATACTTCTTTTTGTGGTGGTAGTGTTTGTTCTTTTCCTTCATCTTTACGCCAAATGGTTCTGGTGGCGCATTGAACAACCCCCTGCTCCGCCTTCTTCACGTCGCCAGCGTCGTCGTTTTGTCTTTGCTCCAGGCCAAGACCCTGTTTTCACCGTGCGTACTGGCCTCGACCCTGATGTGCTTCGCTCCATTCCCGTGGTTACTTTCTCTCCACAAGACTTTAAAGATGGACTCGAATGTGCAGTTTGTTTGTCTGAGCTTGTTGAAGGAGAGAAAGCTAGACTGCTGCCTAAATGTAACCATGGGTTTCATGTTGAGTGTATTGATATGTGGTTTCAATCTCATTCTACTTGCCCGCTTTGTAGGAATCTTGTTGATCTTCAATGCTCCGATTCCACGGAAAGAGCAGAGGTGATTGAGATGCAGTTTCCACAAGAAAATTCGGTTTCTGGATCCTCAGCAGAATCTCCAAACTTTCCTACTAATGTATTGTTTTGGGGAAATGAAACTCAAGTTAGTACTGGTGGTGCTTCTTTAGAAGAGGGTTCTTCTTCTTCTTCTACTGCTTCTGAATCTTCGTCATCTTCTTCCTCAACGTTGATTGCAAGCAGGCGAGGTGAAATGTTAGTAATTGATATTCCCATGACTATGAGTGAACATTTGTCATCATTATCTCCAATAAGATCTCCCGATGAGGAGTTAAAGTCGCCCATGACAGCAAGATTGAGGTCATTGAAGAGGCTCTTAAGCAGGGAGAAGAGGGTAAGTCCCAGCTGTAGCAGTAGTAGTACTTCTAGTAGTTCTTGTGACATTGAACTGATTAGGAAAGGATAAAATTTTAGAAGAAACTTGCTTTTAAACATGTCTGAAGATGTGATTATATCTCGGCATAAATTTCTCCATTTCAAATGGAAGAAAGTGAAAGAGTTTGCCGTCTATCCCTTGAAAATGAGAGGGGAAGTTAATTATCTTCTTCAGAAGAATCATTTAGTAACATTCTTTCTTGCGAGTGTAAAGCCATTAATTAAACCATGTGCAAAAATTTTTAAGCTTCTTATTTACTTGTTCCGTATTTAATATCTTGCAAACATTCATTTGTTACTTCCTAAACTTGTACTACCAAGATCAATTCTGTAAACACGCTTGAAATGAAATGCTACGTAATCTTTCCAAGTAAAAAGCATCAGGTATTAACAATGGCATCCCTTCTTGTCGAGGAGTTTGAGGTTTCCAGATCATCAAAACCAGGGTCTAGTTCCTTTGCAGGAATGTGAATTAATTAAAGAAAAGACAAGAGATCAGCAGCAGAATTGCAATAGTCCATGGTTTACATAATCACTTATTTGGTATGTATTTACTAGGTTTAGACATCTAGTATACAGACTCTGGAGTTTTGACTGGCAGGAATGCATCTCTTTAGATAAATTTTCATGGAACTTCATAAGGAACCTGATGTTTAAAATGTGGTTACTGACATATTTGAATTGAAACGTTGAAGACATGAAGACGGTAAAAATGGTTGGTACCAGGCTTTGTGAATGCAAGTATAACCATTCTCTTTATGCAATCGGACTGTAAGGGCAACATAAGAAGTCTTGGTTATATAAGTGCTTCCTAAAACTGAAGCAAGAAACATTCCTCCTGATTTTATTCTCCATTTTTTTTTCCCGTCTATTCTTTTCTCCTGTCTCTTTTTTGACTAGCAATTGTGATATATGGCTTTGACAGGCCAATTTACAGCATGTTAAGTAGCAGCTTCAAAACTGTTTTCACAAGTACAAAAGAATAAATGAAACTAAGCTTTTCCAAGACATGAGGATCAAACATCTGAGATTTATTCAGGTTGTAACCCACTTGCAAAAACAAAAAAAAATTGTGGAACAATTCTTGCAAAATTGAAAAAGAAAAATGCACTAATGAAGCAAGGAATTTAGAACTAGTTGCAATAATTTAAAAAACTTCAAACCAAGGCAACTTCACTTTCCAGTCTTTTCCTACCCGAGACTCCAACTGTATAAACATTATCCAGTTCTAGGTATCAGTAGCTTTCTCCAACAACCAACATAAACAAAATGCAACTCCACCACTGCAAAGTTTTGTCTTAGAGAGAAGACAAACTAAGTAACCAAATAAACAGGTCCATAAGATTTAACATGATGAGAGTCATTAAGCTGATCAAGACACATATAAGAGATCCCATTCTCCACTCTCCTGATGGGGTTGACGAAGCTTGTGATTGGCCCGGAAGTTGGACGCTGGTTCCTTGTGCCATCTCCCGTGCCACTGCCATATATTGGACCAGAAACGTCACCCTTTCTTGGTTTTGAAATATGATAAGTGTTTGCAGGTTCAGTGCTGGTTTTGCTCTTTTTCTCCACTTTCCACCATCTAAACAGAGAAGTCTTCCATGATTTTTTTATCTTTTTCTCATCTCCTGGTTTTTCCTTGCTTGGTTCTTCGAAATATGTTGATGAAGCCTTAAATTTCGTTTCTCTTGCATGTTGTTTTGCTTCTTCCAGGAACTAATAAAAGATGTTAAAATTTTAACCTTGTAGAATAAACATAAGAAGCTCCAAAGAAGCGTCTGGTTTCTTTATGAACAAAAAACATATGTTACAGAAATACTATTTGAGAATTCTGAAAATATCCAAATTTAAATGGTTAACCACAAAGTTAAGTTTTACATATCAATCTGTAACATTAAAAACAAGAACAGATCGTTTACCTGTGAGAAATCAACCTGTGGATCAAACACGTGGACACCATAATCACTTGTTTCATAGTCCAGCTGTGTCATAGAGTTCTTCATCGCTGCCTAAAAACTATGAAACCTGATCAAACTAACTAAAACCAATATGAAACAGTAAGTAACGAATTGGAGACAAGAAAAGCAATCAATTATAAGACCATCTTTTATGAGCTTGATAAGGCCAATGCTCCAAATTACAAGAAGTAGCCGATAAGAGAATTGGTGATATAAGAAAGACTAAAAGATGATCATGTGAAATTCATGGTTGTCTACCTTAAGTTTCTTCTTTAGTAAACAGAAAGTACTATGAAATGAAAGGTTTCAGTCCTAAATACTAACCATGCCACAGATTCCATCAACTAGACCAAAAAGGTAAAGGCCAACTACCGAACTGAAGCCCCTTCAAAATTATAAATTGGAGATTGTAGTATCAAAAATAAAAACCTTCATATGTAGTGTATGTTTCACTTTAAAGTGTTCTTCAGCGAAGATAGTGGGTTAATAGATCGGTGCATTCATTTGTTTTAACAATTCAGTTACAAGAAGTGATACTCAAAATCAGCAGAAATCTAGACAGCTAACAAAACAGTGAGAAAAGAAAAAAGATAAATAGAATAAAATCATGATGTCCTACATTTCAATCCTCAGTCTTGATTAATAAGGCAGAAGAAAGAATGAACAAAAGATAGCTATCATACTTTCTGTATTATATACAAAATCAGTACCCAAGCTAAAAAAGAAGACCCTGAAACCCTTTCTGCTTAGCTATAGATATACGTTTAAAGATACGCAAATCTTCATATATAAGTCATACAATAGAGGAGAGAACGAAGGTGTATTGGGGAAGGAATGGAAGGTAGAAATTTTTTTCTCTTTTTGATTAACTATATGAGTTAAACAATGACAATAAGGAGACAATTGTATAATCATTAATATAATAATTGTGCCAGCAAAAAGAAATTAAAAAAAGGAAGCTTTATGAAATTATGGGGATTAGGAAGTGGATCCTTGCTTCATTTCAGGCGCATGTTCGGGACAATTGAGACTTATTTTATAGGGTTTGGGAGAAATTTGCCAGGACAACTTGATATGCATCTGTTTAAAACTTCTGAATGACAAAGGAGGGAGAGATGAAGGAAACCTCGTTCCGAATTTTCATTAGTCTTGATTAAAATACTACCGTAAAAGCAGAAGGCAAATCATTCTTTATGCAAGAAATCATTTCAGGTTTTATAGTCTAGAGACAATGGAACATGGTGCGCCATATAATAATGTTTTCGAGGAAATGAGAGAATTAACAAGTTCTCAGTTTTCAAGAATATATTGAATCCTTCGTTCTTATATAGTTCTGGGTTCTAGGAAAACTGAAAGTTCTAATAATAAGAACACATTTTGCTGAGAAGTGGCATGAGACAGACTAGCGTCAGACGCCCCCATCTCCTTAAGACAAACTTGCACAAAATGACGTCAGATTGAGCTTATGGCAATGTCTTATACAGCGTGCCCGGTTTCTTAACAGCTTCATCTAACCTAGGACTCCATTAAGATCTTTATTAGCTTTTAAGGTAAAAAACACATCAAAATGGACGCTCACCCAGAAAGATTGATTACAGGATTAAATACTGGAACCAGCCCCTAAGTAAATTATTTTCAAGGAAAAAAAAAAAATTTGCCAGAGTTCTCCTAAAAAATAGTCAATTTGAGAATTATAAACCTATAAGGAAAAACACTCCAAATTTTTTTTAACCAACCAAATACCAATCCTACCTAATGATTGGATTTTTATTTTCACAATTCAAATGATAAATGAAATCAGACATACACACAACGAAAATAAAATTATATTTTACGTTTATATACATATACTCATATTTAATATTAGTTACTATATATATACATCTCAAAAATCTATTAGTCTTATAATTAGTGTGCCACTAACTCATGCCCATGTATGACCTCTCCCAACAGTTACACCACTCACACCTAAAGAGAAAACATTATAAAACCACAGGGTGAGTATAAAAGTATACTCAATAAGTAAATTAAGCTAACATAATCTCAAAAGCTTAGTATTGATTTCTTCTCGTTTTCCTATAACTTTAACATTTCTGCTTATAACAGCACTTCTTTGGGTACTCTGAAATCTCTGAAACTCTAAATATGCATCATATGACTGCATATGTGTATATATGTGATGCAATCAAATATGCTATACATGTCACGCATATTCTAAGATTTCAAAACAATTAAAGATCTGGAAATGTTTTAAAATTCTTTCTGAAAACTCTTTTCTTTTTTTTTTTCTTTTTTTGTAGACCGGTCTAGGCTGAAGAATGAGGAACTATGGCCATAAAATCTAACTCTGCCTAGAGTCCTTAACCTACACGCACTCTATCGAACTGTAGTAAACTCTACTCTGGGGTTGTTCACTAAGAACAATAACAAGCGTGTAGGGCTACTTTATGAGTTTCCCATCACATCAGTTCTAAGAAAATTCTATAACTAGTTTACTTCATAAAACAAAACGTATAAATACCTTTGTCTAAAAACCATGTGTATAAAGTAATAATTAAACACATGAATATAAACTTTCTTTCTAGAACTCAAGTGACTCATGTTTGGATGTTCACATGAAATGCAATATGTGATTAAATACACTCTGATACTATACATAAAAATGTCAATTATATATACCATTTGCACTAACTGTATGTGTGTGTGTGTGTGTGTGTGTATATATATATATATATATACATATATATATATATATATACATATATATATATATATAATTACAACAATTCTCTAATATGGTTAAGGTCAAACTGCCACTTTCTATTAATCCAAGCTTTCTTCAATTTTATTCTGTATATCATCCTTAAATATGTATTAAAACATAATTCTATATAGAAATTTAACCAATACTCAAAGCATGGTATGTTTCTAAACATGACATAATCTACATCATATATTCATGTCACAATTTTACAACCTTCCAACATTATTTCAATTCGATTACCCTCTTAGACATATGAATTGCAATATATACATATTAATTACATAAAACTCTAATTGTCATCAAACTCTAATTTTATCAAAGTTTAGGATAATTGCCCTAAAAACATAATTTACTTACCTTAGCTTGATTATTCTTTTGTCACCACCTTTCCTATTTTCTCCCACCTAAAAACACCATTAAAAAATATAAAATCATAAACCCATGCATAATTATATCAAATTCTTTGAAATTCTTACCTTAGTTAAGAAGATTAACTAATTTTCTTCACTTTTATTTAGAAATTTCCTCGGAAACCATTTAATTTGTCTTGAATTGAACTCAAAATAACCCAAAAATGGAGAGAACATGAAGCTGAAGGTTTGGCTATGGGAAGAAGAAGCAATACCACTTTTATGCATAATTATCCTTTACATTTAATGCCAACTTTTTAAGTGACCAAAATACCCTTGCTTTTATTTCTTAATTTCATCAAAACCAAGTCATTCTTGTAATTTTAATTAACTAGAAATGGTGAAAGAGGAAAGGTAATGTTGGTATGCCTTAAAATATACAAAAATAAATCTTTTAATAAAATTACCATTTTACCCGTCATCTTTTACCAAAATGACATTTACGTCCTCTTAACAATTTATCAAAAGAATTTTGCCAAACATATAGACTATTTTATGTCATTTTATTTTAATCTTCATTCTAACTTCTAATTCTTTGCAAAAAGACTATTTCACCCTTATTTAACAATAGTAGTCAAATAAGTTCACTTAAGGTTTGATGTCCTTTTTAGTCATTTTTCTTTTATGTTTTCAACTGTAATTACTACTAAAGGGCATCAATGACATTTTAAAACATACCTAGCTTTTGGTATTACAAATACACTCATGGTCACTGAACTATGCCCATATTACATTCGCGATCATGATTGTTTAAATTGTTGGATAAAAATCATTGAACTTTGGATTTTGTTTGTCGTTAAGTCACTCAATTGTTTATCCATTTAAATATTTAACGGGTGTTGACGTGGATGCTAACATGACATCCTATCAGTTTTTGTGTTAGTTTTTGTTGCAGTGACCTAACAACAAATAAATTTAAAATTCAGTGACTACGATTACAATTAGTAAAAATTTTAATGACCTTAAGTGCATTTAACCACTCTTATAACTTTTTTTTTTCTCTTCTAATTTGTTAAAGTACTGGACTGTCAATTCTTTCACTCTACAGAAGATATCTCATTTGTCCTCTCATTTACTTTATTAGCTATTAAATAAAATTTTAAAAAAATGTAAACTAAAAATTTTTAAAATAATAAACAAATAAAAACACTAAAAAAAGTATTTCTACAAATAAATTAACAACTTTTAAAAGCAGCTATAAAGTAAAACTGTAAAATAAAGTTTTAAATAAAAACACAAACTCATATATAAATCTAAAAAAAAAACGAAGTTTCAATGTCTAAAAAAAAAAACAAAGTTTCAATGTCTAATAAAAAAATTAAATCACAATTAATTCATAATCATTATCATTTATCAATCATGAAAAAAAGTGAGAGAGAAAGTAAAAAATACTTATTGTTTGTTTGATTAAAAAAATTATTATGCTTTTATGGTTGTTATTATTTGACTTCTCAATTCATAAACTAATCAATCTAAATGTGTTTAAATAAAAAAAGAAAAAGAAAAGAAAGTAGAGTGAGAGAATTAACAATTTAACACTTTAACAAACCAAAAGAGAAAAAAATAAAATTATAAGAAAGATTAAATACACTCAAGGTCATTAAAGTTTTCACTACCTATAAACCTAGTCACTAAATTTTGAGTTTTTTTGTTGTTAAATCACTACAACAAAAACTAATACAAAAACTAACGTGGACGTTAATAGGATGTCACGTTAACATCCACGTCAGTTTTTGTTGTTTCAATGCTGACATGACTAATGACGTGAACGTTGATTGGATACCACGTCAACAAAATGTCTACATCAACACCTGTTAAATATTTAACGGATGAACAATAAAATGACTTAAACGATAAACAAAATCTAAAGTTCAGTAATTTTTATCCAACAATTTAAACAATCATGACCACGAATGCAATATGGATATAATTCAGTGACCATGAGTGCATTTAACCCATTGATTACAACTTAACCACACTGTTTGCATTCTAAATTCTATGTCACAGGTAAGGTGAGAAAGAGATCACAAATACCAATCCACACACCAACCAGAAAATTTGACCAAAATATAGGATAACATTAGCAAACATGTTATGTTGGAACATTGACTTAACTACCAACATCAACATTAGAGGAAACACAAGAGACCAGGGATCCAACTGCGCCTCCTTGGTGCAAATCACTATACAGAAGTTATGCTTAAGTACACCAGATAACAAAGCACAAAGGATTTTTCAGATACTGGCAAAAGCCTGTATGTCCACTACCCCCTGTAGAACTTCCAATTATTGACCTAGATATATCAAAGTTGAAGTAGTGGCAATGCCATTACAATGCCAAATATGGAAACCAGCAGCAACATCATCCAGGTTGGCAATGGCTGCTTCCTGTTTCTCCTTGTGTCCTTCGCAGTATCTACAGTTTTCATGTCCTTTGGCAAATTACCAACTTTTTCAAACCTGGGTTTGAAATTTTCTTCTTGTGGAGCATGTGGCAACACCTGCTCCAAAACCCGCTGCTGGTTATACTTCTCCACATACTCCGGAAACATTTTCCTGAATGTCGCGCTGTCAGGAAAAGGAAACATTTCATTGCATTAAAAATTTAAAGTAGACTGCATATTTCAGAAGGAATCATTTAATGTAGCATTTCCCCATCATAATCAAACACTTGTTTAAATGAACAAATTGGCAGAAATAATAAGCACCCAAGCAAGCGAATGTTACAGGAAAGGGCTGCTCTATTCACTCTTTTATGAACCAAGCCAGGTCTAAAGTTAACTGGCTTAAGCGCACAACATACATTGAACCAATATTTAGGCAGTATGCAAAGAACTACAAGGGATAACAGTGATAAATGACCTGCCATTACATAACCAAATTTAAAATCAAAGGAGGTTACTTGTCTCACTCCTAAGACATGGGCCTCAATCCACAATCTGCATCCCTCTGAACCAAGAAGGAAAACAACAAAGTCCCCTGAAACAGTACACTTACTTCTTACAATTGAAAGCAAGAGATGCTTTTGCTAGCCGTCGCTTCTCTTCAGGAGTCGAATTAACACTGCCAGTGGTAGGACTAGTTTCCATCTGCTTAAGAAAAAAAAGATAAAACAACCATACATTAAGAAATTTCACAAAATCCAATAGAACTTCAAATATGCTTCCATAAAAAAAAGCATTTCTTTGGAATGGAATTTCAGTTAAATTCCATAAAGATACTCCAACTTAAGCTTCAATTTCACAAAGGGAGGTCCAAAAGATTTCCATTTCAAGTGCTATTGATCAGCCCAACCCAAAGTTACTAATCCGTACAAGGTGAGAACAGAGAGTAGCTCAATGAATTCATAATAAACGACCCTGTAAAATCATTCATTTCAAAGCTTCAAGCATGCCATCATGGCAAAAAATGAGCCGGAAATAACCTTCCAATGGCTGAACTCACTACCAGAACAGACTATGCTTACACCAGAGCATTAACAATTAATCAAAACCTCAAGTGAGAGGACAAAAGCAAGACAGAAATATCCAAAATAAGTAGAGTGACCCTTGAAAGCAACTAAGAAACAAGTTACCAAAGAGCTTACCATGAACGAGAGAAGCCCTGTAAGTATGCTGCATTTGGAGAACAAAGTGTTAGTCAAACAGGCAATAAACAATACAATCTATGTTACTTGATATGTGAACTTGTGCACAAGCACATATAATAATAGTGTCAGAAAAGAACATCACAAAAAGGACTCATATACAGCTATTCAGTTCATTAGAACAACTTCTGCACAAGCAACAGAAGGCAGTATCAAGATAAAGAAATATCACAACAATAAGTTACAGAACTCAAATTGCTTACCTTGATACAGACCACATAGGGTTCCAACTCTCTGGATGAACTGCAAAGGGAAAAAAAAGAGAGAGACTCAATATTAATGCATTATAGATTCAGTTAACAATAATCCTCTATGGATTATACTTCAATACACTTACAGTCACTCATAGATAAGCAGATTTTCTTCTGTGTCATGAACCTTCCACTGGGAGTGATCATGCTACAGGGGAAGAACAATCTAGTTTAATATCTAAACAATATTGCCTAATGGAAATACAAAATAAAAGAAACTCCAACAAGAATCAAAATACTTCTCAAAAAGTCAAGTAGCAAAAAAGCACATACGTGATTCCAGGAGGTTTATATGGATACTCAGGGGGGAATTTGATCTTTCCATAATAGTATCCACCTTATTCCCAAAGGAAGAAGAATTTCCAATGTCAAAATTAGAATAATCATCTCAGAGACTAGAACGAGCAGCATCTCATCATAAAAGGATAACTCAAAAAAAAAAAGAAGGAACCAACCTGCAAAAGGTGTCTCTTCACTTCCCTCCAAGACATAATCTGGAATATCAAAATTTTATTACTTTGACAACAGTTAAAGACTTACAACTTAACCAAGAAAGTGAAGCAGAAAAGACTACATAAGGGAAGGAAACAGTTGCATGAAGAGAAATGGAATATCATATAAAGTTGTAACCAAATAAGTATATGACAAGCTCTATCCACTCTAAAAGATAAACAAAAAAGGTAGAAACAACACTAACTATACAACTGATATAGAAATAATAGGTCATGACCCTCACAACTGAACAATGAATTCAAGAGTAACAAAATCCAGTAATAAGCCATGCCTAATAATTGGCATTGAGCTAAGCTATGTAGGGAACTTTTTTGAGTTGATATCTAATCCGTCAAAGCCAATTATTAAAGATCAACTAGCAAGAATATATATATATCTTAAATTCAAATTCTTTCCCGTTTCAGTGTCAGCCTATAGACATAAAAATTATTAAAGATAAATCAGAAGCTTGAGCAAGATGAAAAGACCAGGATTATAGCACCACTGAGAAGTTTGAAGAAAATGATTCCACTAGATAAATTCAACTCCTATCTGAAAAACAAAATGGAGAAATTAAGAATTAACTTACGCCATTCAAGAATATCATTTGGGGATGGACGTGCAACAACATGGGAGACTGGTTCCTAAAAGTTATCAAGAGAAGAAATACCAGAGCTGTTAAAACCAGAACAACTTTCTAGCATAGCAAGATAAAGCAATGAATGTTTTAGACCATTTGAAACTTTGTCTTGCAAGAACATGGTTGAAAAGTAAAACAATAGCAGAGATTGGGCCTATCATTCATTGATTGAAGACTAATGAAAAGACATAAGCAAGTCAAATTAAACAAAATATACTGAGGATATTATCAAGTTGCATAAGCAAAACAAAAGGGGATACCAATATTTTTTTTATATCAGTATGAATAAACAAAATCTGTGAATCCACATCAAATCTTTGTATTAAAATAAAAAATCAAAGATATGATTAGTTTAATAAACCAGTTAACTTAAATAACCTCAGATAGGAAGAAATTAAAAAGAAAATAAGATTATACAAAACCAGAAATCCCCTACAAATGATGCATATATTATTAACTCTCCGTAAATATACAGAATTTCAGAAAGGTGGGGGCTCATACTTTACAGAGTGCTCTATATTCTTTCTGAAGACGCTTCACGCATGCTTTCTCTGCCATCTCACAACTTCAAGCTTATAGTAAAACAAAGTCAAGAACTTAGCTTCTCTTTTGTTTGGAAAACTTCCAGTCTGCTAGCCCATTAAAACAATAGTGAAACAAGAAATGAATTGATTTGTATGCTGCTAGATCACATAAACGACCAAGATAAATTTATTAAAAACTCTTAATTACATGGAAAGCCACTATTTATCAAACAAACAGGATTGAAGTGGGAAATGGGATGTAAATCTGATCTAGCTAAAGAATGTGCAACACAACTTCCACATGATAAGAATGAGATACCAAAGAAATCCAAAGAAAAATAAAGACGTGTGATCATATTTGCCATGGAAAAAAGTTGTGCAAATCCACACAAGTGTTGTATTTGAGACCAACCAGGAAGGCAGGGCTACATATCAGATGAAAGAGTGTTTGTACATTTACAATATTGAAAACATATAATAAACTGCAAGTGTGGATTTATTTAATCTTGGAAAAACTTTCTAATGTGGAGAAACTAGAATAATTACATGTTGGTGGAATTTATATAGTAAAATTATATTATGGTACCCACTGAATGTTACACATATTTTTAGCATATGAAAAGCATTCTCCTATAATTTTATATGCAGCTGCAACAAGTGTGTTGGGTTCTCAAGTCTTTGGCACAGCATATTCCCCCAATTCACGTTTCCAACAGGAGAAATGTCATGCAAATCTTAACATCAAAATTTTCTCCTTTTCATTAAGAAGTCAACTCCTACAACACACAACCTTCCATCCAGGTGCTCATACATTTATAATGTTACTCAGCTGCATTCCAAAATTAAATGATCATCTCGCGAAAAAACAAAAAACAGTAAAATAGTTCCTCTTTAATTACATTACTGCATACCCAACAATCAAATTTAATAGCTTTCTAAGTTATCCCACACATTTTTTTCCTTCTTTTTTTTCTTTCAATCTTGTATTTTCTAGCCACATATCCATAATAAACAAAATCAAAAGCCTATTTTAGCAGAAACAAAAAGTCATCTTTGTATATACTGCCCTGCAACAATTAATCCCACAAAGAGGAGAAATCAGCCCATCAAAGCAATAACCCATTAGCCCATTTTTCGAATGACAACCAATTAGCATCAGGATCAGATATATAAATCGATTAAAAAAAAATCAAACAAACCCATGATCCACAGCAACGACAAACAAAAAAAATTTAAGGAAAAAGACAACCTTAAAATTTATTTCAAAAAAAAAAATCCAACAGAGATCCATCTCAAACAACAATTGAAAACCCACGCGAAGCCATCAAAACGGTGAGAATTTAAGAAAATAAAACGGTGGCAGAAGCATACCACGAGATTGTAGAAGACCGCTTAATGGTGCTTCAAATTTAGGGATGACGTATCGGAGATGCTTTAGAGAACGTTCCTGCACAGCTTTTGACGAAGCCTCGCTAATGGAGAGCCAGCTACTTAAAAAGCTTCGCATTTTATTTCGTTTTATTTTTTCAAATGAAAAGACCGTCCTAGCCCTAGGTTTCTCACGCCTTTGTGGATGAATAAAATTGCCCTAGCAATTTTTTATATAAAAAAAATTTGCCCTAGCAAGGGTAAAATAGGGAAAATATTATTTTCAGTTTCTTTCGTAAAATTTGCCATTTTTTTTTATACATGCCGTTAATTAAAAAAGGTCAAAGGGTATATTCCCACCAAAGATTTGTTGGAAAAATTCTTTAATTTTTAAAAACTCAAATTTTATACATCGATTAAAATTAATAGATAAATTTAATGATAAATAATTAAAAATTAATATTAAAAAAGTATTTTTATCTTTTTAATAAAAAATTTTAGAAACAATCAAATAACAAAATAAATTTTATAAAAATTTTAAAATAAATTATAAAAATATTTAAAAAATTAACAAATAAAATAAAAAAATAACTATTACCGTTGATAGCGATAACCGCCTATAAAAAAACTAGGGAGTCAAAAAAGGCCTCCTGATTCTATTTGGTGGAGGATGCCAGATTGATCTCATCTATTTTTGGTCGTCTCTGTCATCTAACGTGATGAAGAACGGTTAAAAATGATCAATTTTAACCCCAACGACCGTTTTCACCCATGGTTGATGGGAGAGGTGGCCCAAAAATGGAAGAGGTCAATCTAGCTTCTTATACCAAACAAAATGACCAGATCTGACCGCCCTGTGAATCAAGAGATCGATTTTGACCTCTTAGTTCTTTTATAGGCGATAGTTAATAATGTTGCTAGCAATGATAGCTACTTTTTTTTAAAAAAAAATTATTTTTTAAAGTCTTTTATTTTTTTTATTTTTATTTATTTTTTGTAATGAGAGCAGGTTAGTTATTTTGTCAAAAAAAAGTCAGAAAAAATTGGATGGAAAATGGTCAACAAGTGGGTGTTTGAGTTTTTAAAAGTTAGACCGTGAAATTTTGTTTTTTAGCAAACCTTGGGTGGGAATAAGTCCTTTGGCCATTAAAAAACAATGAGTGCAAACCGGTCTGAGTCTTAAAACATAGATAAGGTGTTTTAAATCAACTAATAGCCAAATTGAACTGATATTCAAACCAAAAATTCAAGTATAAAAAAATTTGATTTGTTGGAAAATCGATTTGTTGAAAATTGGTTACTTGATCAAACTGGTTTTCCAATAAAACCTAATTTTATCTAATTTTGTAGAGAAATCCAATTGCCAATCTCAACACTCCCTTTCTTTCTCCTTATCTTTTACTTGGGTGCTTCCACTATTTCTATAGTGACCCCCATCACAGGCCCTATGCACTACTATTTATAATATATATTATTCCTATAGCAGGAATCCTTACAATAAAATATACTACTAAAATCTGAATTTTCAATGCGAAAGCTGGAATAGGAAATACTATAAATAAAAATGAGAAAATAATAATTTCTTTCTTTGAAATCTCAGGTTATACATTTTTAAACATGTTGTTTATACAACAATCTCATAGTATTATCATACATACATATGCATAACAAAATGATATATATACATATAGCATGCGAGCAAAAACATGTTATCTACTGCCAAGTCATATCCCCAAAATCTGACAGCTACATTGCTCCTACTCAATCCTAGGATCACTAACCTACAAAAGAGAAAGGAAGGAAAAATGGTGAGTGATAAAATCACTCAACAAACATTTCTTATCTCTAACATTGGTAAGTTTCAAGCTCAAACTGATTTACATGTCTTTCACATTATTCTCTGCTTTACTGTTTGCATATTTGTCTTCTTTCTCATGAAATGCTATGCATGACATGTTATGCATACTCTGATATTATATTTATGCTAATTAATTATAAAACTTGCCCTTAGGTCTGATTTCTGAAAACTCTTTCTGATAAAAAAACTGTAATATGAAGATCTTGAATATATACATATAAAATACTCTGAAAACTAAATCAAAAAGTATTGTATCTGAAAATATCTGTTATGTTGGTCAGACTGATGAATACATGGATTCAGCACCCTCATCGTATGAGCTCAATCCTATAATAAAATTACTCGTACACGACCAACACTCTCTCTAACGAGTTTAGTCAAAAACCATCTCTTCTTTAACAGATATTTATTTCCCTCTCTAACCGGCATAAGAACTCACGGTTCCCCCTCATATTCACCCCTAACTCTGATATTATATTTATGCTAATTAATTATAAAACTTGCCCTTAGGTCTGATTTCTGAAAACTCTTTCTGATAAAAAAATTGTAATATGAAGATCCTGAATATATACATATAAAATACTCTGAAAACTAAATCAGAAAGTATTGTATCTGAAAATATCTGTTATGTTGGTCAGACTGATGAATACATAGATTCAACACCCTCATCGTATGAGCTCAATCCTATAATAAAATTACTTGTACACGACCAACACTCTCTCTAACGAGTTTAGTCAAAAACCATGTCTTCTTTAGCAGATATTTATTTCCCTCTCTAACCGGCATACGAACTTACGGTTCCCCCTCATATTCACCCCTAACTGATGTCTAAAATATCATATATCTATACTTTAAAATCTTGCTATTGGATCCTTGAATCTGTTTTTGAAAACATCTGATATGACAATGTCGTGTTTTATGCTGATAATCATACATGATATGTTGTTATATCTTGTTATTTATAGGTTTTTTGTGCTTAGAAATGGTTTGGAATGGCTTAACTTTGCTTTAGAACTATTTCTATATTTCTCTTATGGCACACGGGCATGTTATGCCAAACACACGGGTGTATGGGAATACACATATAGTCGTGTGCTAGTCGTGTTCTCGGTCATGCTAACTTCTAGAACAAATTTATAAAACTTAGGCTGACTACACAAGTGTGTGGTATTGACACATAGGCGTGCATACAAGGCACAAGGTCGTGTACCACACTTGCACGGGCATGTAACAGCATAACCAACACTCTCATGTCTTGCTTCCATAGACATGTGATATTAGGAATAAAACACACAAGCGTGTGCATCGGCTATACGAGCATGTGTCTGGGTTTTTATACGCACACAAGTACCATGCAAGGTCGTGCTTATACAGAAAAGAGGCGACACGGGTGTGTATCCTCGGGTACACGATCGTGTGCTCAACTCTTTTTCTGTAGATGGCATCTGGAAACCTAAAAAATCCCAGCAAATCCTAACTCAACACAACCACAACTGAATCATACATTCATACATCAAATATATTAACCAATAAGCATACTCATTTCATTTATTCATCATAAAGCATGTTAAAAATCTCACATTTCTCACAAATACATAGTCAAACACATAAACATCAAATAATCTCATAACAACTTATAAGTCATTATCCAAGACATTATCTCATCATCAAAACATATTATAATACATTCCCAACATGCAGTAAACACTTGAGGAGAACTCAAACTAGAAAATCATGCTATAAACCCAAATGAAAAAGGCAAGGAAATATTTACCTCTTGCCATTACTTTTGGATCTCTCTCTAGTTGCTTCTGGATCTCTAACTTGAATTGAGGTTGCTGGTTGAACGTGCTTAAGCCTAGGGTTAGTTGGAAAAGAAGAGGGAAATAAGAAGATAAAGGCTGGAAGTTGCACATCTAAAAAATAAAACATATTGATGGCGGATTAACATGACACATGGTCATGTGTCTTAGACACACAGTCGTGTGTGTAGTGGAAATCTTAATTTCTTTTCTATTCACGTCATACATGGAATATTCTCCCAAGAATACCCATGTACAAGCCATATATATCTTTTAAATAACTCTTCTACCCTCGAACCCTCTCAAATCTACTTCCTATCAGGAAATCTCACTTTTACCTAAAAGGACAATTCTACCCTTGAGCTACTATTTTTTTACATCTTTCTTTATGATACAACTTAACTCAATACAGATCCAAAAGAATTATGATGGAAAGAAAAGAGAAGAAATAAGATCACTTATGTCTAATTACAAAGCAGAAAATTAAAAAAAAAAAACAACTAATAAAACGGTATGTATTAAGTTCCTCGTCATATCACCATCTTCTTCATGTAAACACATTACATAGAATGATCATTTAGATTATAAGTGTTATATTATCTTTTATATGATCTGACAAATGACTGAGTGCAATAATGTTAAGTTGAAGACTAATAGTGGACAAAGGCCATATGGTGCCGTCTTGAATAAAAGCAAAGAGAAATCATCAAATGGAAAAGTTTAACTGTTCAAGGAAAAAAATGCTTCTTCCTATCCTTGGTTCTTCTTCTCTTTACTTTCAAAAACGAATCTTGTTTTCTTTCTTCTGCATAGATTAAAGACTTGAGTTGTTAAATAGTTAGTTAAGATTGAGTGGCATAAGATTAGTGTGTTAGTTAGCTATCAACAGTGGAGATTAAATGTACAATTGTATAATACTTTTGTTAAAGACTTATATAAAAACCTAACATGGTGTTGTAATGGAAATAGGGAAACAATAATAGAAACATACAGAGATAGACATAAAAACAGTTATGAAACATATAACACATAAAACAAATAGATACACACAGAATACAGAACAACTTACCCAAAACTTATTAATATGTTTAATAATTTATATAAACAAGAACTCCAGTAAGAAATATATTGAATAAATGTATTCGACAGATAACTTACAATATATAGGATATTATACAGTAAAAAATTAGAAATAGAGTACTATGCAATAGAATAGAACATTATGTACAGTACCTAATTAGAAATAGAACAATAATACAAGCTTGAGAAATTACAGAATTAGAAGATGAAACTCATATAAGTACATACAACTAATAAAAAAAGTATTACACAATTAGAGAAACTAGTGAGAAATTCACAGAGTAGAATATTAATTGTAAATTTAATTCATACAAATTTTAATTAGATGAGAAATATTAAAGTATCATGCATGATAAGTATTACATGACATGACATGCCATAAGAATGTTTTCAGAAAGGGATCAATTGATCCAAATACATGTGTTTTTAAAGTAAAAAAACAATGATCCAGAGATCATTTTAGGGGTGAATACGAGAGGGCACTGTAGGTACACATGCCCATAAGTTAAGGGATTCATTAGCATCTACAATATAGGAAGACATTTATGTATGCTAGTCATATGTGAAATTCAGTTTCATTTTCAGTTTTAGATTCAATTTAGTATCGGACTCAGTTCAGATATTAGCATTAGATGGCTAATCAGTTACATTTTCGATAAACCCCACATAGCTAACGTACCAGATCCCCATATTCATTAGTTTACGAAGCACAATAGATATTTTCGGATACATAGAGATTTCAGATATAAATTTTACTTAGTTTTTCAATGTTTTAGGATCTACGGATCTAACAATATTTTCAAAAAGGATCTTTAGAAACCTGTTTCCAAAAGATAGGTCTGAGGGCTTAGAAATGATTATTAGTATGATTTCAACATATTTCATATCATGTCATACTTAGAATGAGATTAAACAGAATAGAGAAATTATGAAAAAGCAATAGTAAACTGAAATAGAACTTATCAAATAGATTAATAAGCAACAAAAACGACAAAATGTATAATACTAAAGACATATGTACATATAAATTTCTATGCGAATAAGTATGTAAACCCTCCAGAGTTGAGCGATTTTTAAAGAAAAACGACAAGAGTTTTCCTAAAAATAGCACAACCCAGAAAAAAATTTCCCTTTATCCTGTTCATAAAAAAAAATTATAATAAACACTTCTAATCATTTCATCATAATTTACCAGTCCTACCAAATGATTGGATTTATATAACTCAATTATTAACTAAAATAAAACATAAACCCTTGTCTACTATGATTTTATTAGTAGAAGATGTAAAGATATTTTCTAGATGATAAATTTAACTGATAACGCAAACGTCATAAACTTATATATAATACATAAAAATATCTACAATATCTCAAAATCCCAAAATATATCCATCTAATGTTAATAAAGATGTGTGGCATGCCCGTGCCTGTGCCATGATTATCCCCGACCACTGCTCAATGAATACCTGCAAAATAAATGAAATCTAACAAGATAGCACTAATGGCTCAGTAAGTAAATCAAATTGGCTATGTATTTATCTTTATTAGATCTTGCTTAATTTTTATAAAATTTTTCCCTTTTGATAGAACACCATAAATACGTAAATATGATGAATGACATGCATGACATAATATATACTTAATACACTTTATAGTATGTCTGTATAACTTTAAAACACGTGTTTCTAAACTTTTTACTTCTTTCTAAAATCTTTTTATACTTACCAATTGGATTAAACTAAGGCATGGATTTGGAACTTTGGCCATATTAGCAACATAACTGTCTAGGCACGATCCTCATCCTATATGCATACTAAACGGATTGTACAATATATCTAAATCTAAAGTCGCTCATTTTTGGCGATATGCATACAAGGGTGCTCATAAGTTCCCCATCGTAACAGTTTACTGTAAAACTACTTTAAAATG
Source organism: Anacardium occidentale (assembly GCA_026122585.1). Taxonomy (NCBI): domain Eukaryota; kingdom Viridiplantae; phylum Streptophyta; class Magnoliopsida; order Sapindales; family Anacardiaceae; genus Anacardium; species Anacardium occidentale. The sequence goes on along the minus strand of JAJEJH010000966.1, from coordinate 24,807 downwards.
TATATACTTTTTATGCAATTTCACTAATTACAAACTTAAGTTTATGAACATTAAATCCGTGTGAAAAACTTAAGTCTATAAATAAGAAAATGTTTTTCTATAAATGCTTACTGATTTATTAAATCATGAAAAATATGTATATGTATGTATATACTCATTTCTGAATTGTTGTACATTCACATAATATTTGTATCATATATATTCTGCTTAATATCTTATCATTTACTAATCATCCTCATACATTATTTATACAAGGGTAAACATGAGATTTAGTAAGGTGTAACTTAGCCATTACTAACTTCTAAGTTACCATGACCTAATATTTATTATTTAAGCTTACTAAAAATAAATTAAGTCACAACATCTTAACAAACACCAAGTCATCACAACTTGTACATATATAAATATTGCATGATTTATCAAACTTGACCATAAATACATCTTGAACACTTACTGATATAGTATCTTAGCCTTACTGCATCACCATATTCATTTTCCAAGTTTGCATAACAAGTCAAGTTTCTCATCATACATATCTCAATATAACATACCAATATCATATACTCAATCATTTAACCTCAAATTCACTCTAAATCCATTTTCTTCATTTTCTTTTTACATGGCCAAATCTTCTTCAATAATTGCATAAATATTTTCTTCTAAACTAATTTTATACATTTTATCTCCATAATATTATTTATTTCTTATATTATTAACTATCAAAACTAATCAATTTCAATTTTTCCATAAACCCTAAGATGAGAAACTTAACTTTCCAATCAAATTTACTTACCTTCAAGTTTTTCCCTTGCTTTTTCTTCTTCCTTTGAATAGTTTTTCTACCTCCAAATTCCTAATCCACCATTAAAGAATTAGAACATCACCTAATACATAAAATTTTAACAAGTTTTTGCAATATTCTTACCTTAGATGATAATGGAAACACTTTTCTTGAAAAATCCTAGCAAATTTCTTCACAAATCCTCTTGATTTCTTGTAAAATTGAAGAAAAGAAAGGAAAAATTAGTAAAGAGAGTCTAGCTTGTAACATCCTGAGGGTAGAATGGTCTTTCTAGGCCTTGAATCGGGGTTAGAAAAGAGATTTCTCAGTTAGAATCAGTTTCAGTGAGTTATGAGGGTAGAATGGCTTTTTGTTGGCTTTATATGTAGTTTGTGGAAGGAGCACGACCATGCGTCTCTGGACACATACCCATGCACCCTTTCTCGGCACGTACGCCCGTGCATCCCTACTAGTATATAAAGTCAGATTTTTGCCTCCATCAGTTTCAATAAGTTTCTTATCCATTTTCCCTTTCCTTTCTCTTCAGCTAGCCCTAATCAATTGAGAGAGAGAGATTAGTTAGCTTTAGCAACCAATCAAGCCAAGTTTTAGCCAAAGATAGAGAGATAAAAGCCATTAGCAGCTCCAAGTAAGTATCTTCTTACCTTCTTTTTGTTTCCATGAGTTTATGTTTCTTTAGTTGGGTTAATTCAGTTATAGAAGCATGTTTCTAGTGTATTAGCATGTTTATGAAATGATAATGATGAAATAAATGAGAAATCTAAAGGTAGAAGTATGCTTAGTTCCCTTGATGCATATGTGTGTATTTAAGGGTTTAGAGAGATTTTAGTATGATCTGGCTACGAATGATGGGGAAATGTGTTATTAGCAGTATATGTTGCATGTTTGTATGTTATAGTATGTTTGATTGAGGTTTGATGAGTTTTGGGTTGAGTTTCGATGGTGATCTTGCGTGTTTCGACCATGGGTGTCGAAACAGAGCTTGATGCATGCCCATGCGTTTGTGTATGCACGCCCGTGCATTATGGGTTTTAGTAAGGTCACGATCGTGTATGTGTGTCATGCACTACTTGATTTTAGTAAGGTCACGACCGTGCACTTGAGGGTCACAACCGTGCGTTAGCAGAATGAGAGAATAAGTAGAGAATTTTAGAACCTAGCAGGGTTGGGTTACCTGACTGGCACACGGCTCGTGTAGGCTTATGCATGCCCGTGCGTCCGATAGTGCACACTCATGCGTCTAGTGAAAATGAGAACCTTCTTTTCCCTTTAGCAGAATCTCAGTAATAAAGAAGCTAATTGAATATTCTAAGTTGAATAACATATGAAACAGCTAATGATGAATAAGAATAAATATAAAGACGAAAGGGACACAGAAAATTCAGTTGTACCTACGAGAAACTTAATAGAATTCAGAAACAGCTTAAATAACAGCTTATGATCTAAAAACATATGAAAACAGGAAAACAACAACAAATACAGTTTATACAAACAGTAACAGAAATAGTAAAACAATGATGAATACAGTAAATGTATAAGTATGTACACATATACGAGAACAGACATTGAAATTGTACAGAAAGGGACAGAGGCAGAATTAACAACAGTTATAAAAGACCTAATACAGTAAACTAATAGATACAGTGACAAAATATAACAGAACTCAAAAAAGTCACACAAAACTTATTAATAAGTTTAATAAGTTACAAAAACAATATAACATTGAGTATACGTAGAACATAACTGTAACGGATGTATATCTACACAGAAAGTAATCGGAAGAAAAGAAATGATAATTATCATGCATGATATGTATTACATGACATGACATGTCATATAGTATTTTCAAAACTATCCAAGGATCTGAATGCATGTTTTTAGTAGAAAAACATGATGATTCAGACATCGATTTCAAGGGTGAATACGAGGGTACACTTGTGAGTTTCAGCATACCCGATAATATCAAGAGCTATATGCTCTTACTAGCCACTATATATCGACACATGCCAGAGTGCTCAGTTAGTAGCTTAGGGTTTCCTGGTCCGAGGATCAGATGTCAGTTATAGCGCGAAGCACTCAGTTTCAGTTATCAGATTCAGAGGCATCACGTGACCTAGACAGTTTCTAGCATGTGTTTGTATAGGAAACTCACAAGGCCAAGGTGTCAAATCCTTGTATTCATTAGTCTGTGTAGTACAATTTTCAAATATGATTTTTGAGATACAGTTTTCAATATTTTAGTAGTTGTTATATCAATTTTTCAGTTATTTTAGGATATTCGGATCCACCAGCAGTATTTTAGTAAACAGTTTTTAGACACATGATTTCTGTAAATAGGCCAAGGCCTAGATATGATTTCAGCATATTTCATGACATATCATTTCCACATGACATACACAGTAAAGTATGATCCAGTTTATGATTAATGAGTGAAAAATAGTAAAACAGTAAATATTCAGAATACATGAGAATCATGTGACAATACATAATAGAATAACAAGCAGAACAGAGAAATTATCAGATAATCTGATAACCAATAATATAGACAAAATATGAAATACTAGAAAGAAAAAGCAGTATAAAATATTATATATATGTAATAGAATGAACATGTTTGCAGAATAAACCTATAGTAGGGCAATTAAAGAGAAAAGATAATGAATATCAGAAAGAGAGCTTAGTGAGTCAAGTTAGACCGCTCGTATTTCTCTTCATTCTGGTTGTTTACATAGACTCATATACGTATTTACGACACAACATGAGGCAATATCCAATCAGTAAGTTAACTATAGAAGGATATTCTATCATATCAGAATGAACTCAGTTGAGATTATCAGATGAACTGTCAGACTAGTTATAGGCAAAGTAGAGTTTATTAAGCTAGTAATCAGATTAACAATGAAATAACATCAAAACAAGAAAGCATTAAAGAAAGAAAACAGAGAAGAAGATAAGAGAAGAAGCTATTAGGCTATCAGAAAACTTAGTTAAGTTCATCAACTTAGTAGCTAGTCAGATATATATTAGTTTAGAGCCTACCCGAGGGTAAAGGTAGGATATGCTTACTGAGTGACTTGTCACTCATCCCCTTCAGTTTCCTTTCTTGCAGATTGGTGTTTTGAGGAGCTGAGCTTGGAGCACGAGGTGGCTGATGAGTGGGATATAGTTCGAACGGGTCTTCACCTGATATTTTCAGTTAGACATATATGTATGTATATATTCAGTTTTCAGTAGATAACATATTGGCTCGCATGCTTATGTTGCTCAAGCATACGAGATGTACAGTATCAATTATATTTTCAAATATTAATTATTAATAATAGAATATGAATTTTATTAAGAATATTGTACATTTTCAACTTTCCACCACACTTATTTTTTTATAAACTTCCGCATCGTATATGTTTTCAGTACAACTTTCTTGTAGGGTTTCTTATTAGATGTGACCGGTGATGATTTTTAAACAGTCAATAAATAAAATAATATAATATAGTTTTTATATAATAAATAGATAATAGCAGTACAGTGACATCCAGCAGGGGGTCTTACACAGCTGGTGGGAAGAAGGGAAAATAGAAGAAAAAGGGCACCTTTATCCCTTTTAATTAATTAATTAGTTTCCAAAAATGTCATTCACCTTTTTTATAAATTACATCTATACCCTTTATTCAATTTACTAAAATCAACATTCCTAACATATAGATTACCTTATGCCACTTCTTCTCAACATCCACTTTATCCCTTGAATCTTTTTGAAATTCTTATTTTACCCTTAGTGCAAAATATAACAATTACCTTTCATCTTTTTCAATAATTTCATCTACATCCTCATACAATTAACTAAGAATGACCTCCTTAAACATATAAATTACTTTATATCCTTTCTTTTTAATTCCCAAATTATCCCTTGAATCTTTGTAAAATGACCATTTTACCCTTAGTATAAAATATCACTTTTTTATACATTTTCCAAAGGAATTTCTAATAAAACCATTAAAAGTAATTTCTATTAGGGATTTTTGAATATACTTGAGTATGGGTGTGACAAAGTAAATCAGAGAAATTATGAAAAGTAACAATAAATTGAAATAGAATATACTAAACAGATGGATACATAACATAAAGTCAATATATAAAATTCTGAAAATATAAACACATGCAGAGTTCCATGTATGTAACAAAATAAGTAAGTTTACAAAATAAGTAACAACCGAAACAACAAACGAAAAACAGAGTAACCAAGAAATAGATAGTGAAGTCTATGAGTAGATGACGAATCATGACCAGTCACAAACATTACATCACGAGATATAATATAATCAGAAACAAAAAAAAAACTAGTGAAGACTTAAAAGGACACATAAGTTCTATTGAGCAAGTACCTTATAATCAAAAATGACTTCAGTAAGAGCAAAATTTATAATATAATGAGAAAAGAAATTTAGGAATTCTTATGAACAATTATGAGTGGTATGGTAGTATAAAAGAATGTACTTATTCAATGTATAACATAATTAGAAGCATAAAGGACACCGGTTAACATTCAGAAGAAATCGTAAGTATTATCAAACAATACACCATAATCAAAATTAGTTTTAGCAAGAAACAAAATAAAAAAATATAATGAGATGAGAATCTAAACGAATGCTTATAATCAGTCATGAATACTATAGAAAAGATATATTTATATATCACTTTCGAAATAAAAAGGGAATAAAACCCTAGATAAATTCATCTGTACGATATATTTCATAAGTAGAGGTATAGTAGAGTACAGTTAGGACTCAAAAAGAGTCAAGAGTACCTTGGTTTCCAGATATTAAATAAGAGATAAAGAGGATAATGAATATCAAGAAAGGAGGTATATGTATTAGTTGTATCATTCCAGATTCTTTTCATATTAAGTTGTATACATATACCCATATACGTAATTATAACAAAGTATGAAGCAGAAATCGAACAGTAAACTAAGCTAGAAAGGTTATGCTTATAAAACCAGTAATGAATTAAGTTGAGTATATCAGATAAACAATTAGACTAGCAATAGACTAAATATGGTCTACCAGGTTAGAAATCAAATAAGTAATCAAACAATAGAAATAAAGATTAAGGAAAAGACTAAATATAATCCAAGTAGAATTTGTTAGACTAAAATCAAGACTATTCAAGAGAAGATACCTAGAAAGAGCTTAGCACAAAAACATGATGAGCAGGAGGAAGAGTTTAGAAATACCTTTTGATAAGAATCCATATAAGAAAGAAAGAAAGTAAAGAACAAGATAAGCTAGAACATAAAAAGTTACTAGGCTAGTCAAGAACTTGCTTAAGTTCTCCAATTTAGTAACCAACCACAGGATATATCAGAATCAAAATAGAAACTTGTTTAACGGTTAAGATAGGAGATACTTAATAAATGACTTGTCACTAATTCCTCTAAGTTTCTTTTCTTGCAAATTAGTGTTTTAATAAGCTAAGCTTGAAGCATGAGATGACTAGAGAGTGGGATACTGCTTGAGTGGGTTCTTACCCAAGTTTTTAATTTTACATATATATGTATATATGTATTTAGTTTTTAATAGATAACATGTTGACTCGTATGATTATATTGTTCATGCATATGGGTGTACAATATCATATATGTTTTAAACATCTATTAAATGTAATAGAAAAATGTAGGCACTCCTATTGCATGTTACTGTTGCTACTTTTATATAAATTAATAATACGATTTTAATCAAAATACCTAATTATTTCCAATAATACACAACAGAAATACCTAAAGCTGAGCTGAAATATCGCAATGGGAAATCATTTGGTAAATATATAAATTAATATGGCCCAAAACTTTATTTTATATATCAAAAATATATACAGAGTATGCGCATGTTCATACATAAACATATACTGTACAATCACTTGCAAATAGAAAACTACGAAGGCATGCTACAAAACCTACATCTGGATCTCAGCTGGCAGCCATCTCCTCCTTTCAGCCCCTATGATATTGACCTACAAAAGAAAGAAAAGTAAGGAATGAGTTCACCTAGTAAGTGTTTCCCATCTCTGACCCTAAACCAATCATTCTTGAGGATTCTCACTGCAATCACATACTAAAAACAAACATACATGCTGGAGAGGAACCGAACTGGTTCTCACGAGAATCATTCTAACATGCATATTTTGTTCTGGTATTCATATTCTGTGATTCACGTATCATTACGTGAATTTCATGCATTTTGAATGTTTACTAGATGTTTACTGTTTCTTACTGATTAATCATAACTGAATTCATGTTCTGCTATATATGTCATGTTAAAATGACAGGCTATGAGATATGCTGAAATCATGTCTAACCCTTGGCCTGTTCATTGAAAATAGTTGTCTGAAAACTGTTTGATGAAAACTGCTATTGGATTTGAAGATCATAAAATCATCTGAAAAGCTAACATAAAAACTGTTAGAAAGTATTGAATATCTGTATCTGAAAACTGTGTATCCGAAGATACCTACTGTGCTACATAAATTGATGAATATAGGGATTCGACACCTTGCCATGTGAGTTTCATATACAAACACATGCTAGAAACTGTCTAAGACATGTGCTGCTTCTGAATCTAAAATCTGAATACTGAATGCATCACACTATAGCTAATCATACCACCCTAAGCTACTAATTGAGCACACTAGCATATGTCTATATATAGTGGCTAGTATAGTCATAAACCCTAATACTGGCTCTCGTATTGGGTGTGCTGAAACTTACTAGTACCCTTCATATTCACCCCTAAAATCTATGTTCGGATCATTGTGTTTTTCTACTGAAAACATGTATTTGGATCTTTGGATCCCATTTTAAAAACACTGTATAACATGTCATATCATGACGTGTATATGATGCATCATGTATGCTTATCTTATCTGTTGATAATAAATTACATCAATTATATGGCTTTTACTATGCATTATGCTTAAATTATTATTTTTACTTGACGTATGGGCATACGTGTCTAAGTGCATAGACATGCATAAGCTTGCACGGGTCGTGTATTAATCGTGCATGCAAGTCATGCTAGGTTATGTGATTTCAATTCATTTTCTTCTTTTCTGTGTATACACGGTCGTGACATGAACATGCACAGTCGTGACTCTACATTATTCAATCGTGCACAGATATGTGAACACGATCGTGACCATGTAAAGCACCATATGTATAGGTGTGCGTTACGAGTGCATGGTCGTGCATCTACTCTACTTCAGTGTAGCCATGATTGATCATGTTTATTCCTATCTAATTTGCATACCAATCATGAATCAATCAATTCTCATGCTCAAAACACTTCATAAACACAAGTTTATTCCATCCATAACACCACATCACATGTTCAATCATTCCACATCTCAAAATCATATACACATATAAATATCACATACTCATTAATCATACATATATAATCATCATCATCATCATCATCATCTCAAAATCATCAAACATGCAAGGAAACATCACAAGCATGTTGGAATCAAGCTCATACTTATGCATAGCAAACACATCACACAAAAGAAGAGAGGGAAAGAAGTAAGAAACAACCACCTCTAACTATGCTAATTCAAGCTTCTCTCTCAAGGAAATCTCACTCTCTAGCTGGATAGGAAGCTCATGGATACTGATATTCTCTTTTAGGGTTACTGGTCTTTAGAAATCAAAGGAAAACTTTGGGTAAACATGGCTGGAAACAAGATTAATTCAACTTAAAACCAAGACAGCTAAATCTGATCGCACGTACAGGCGTACACATCAACATGTACAGTCGTGCATGGCTGGAAAATTGCACTAATGCCATTTTCCTGCGCTTGCACGTAAATCCTTTCAACAGGACCTATGCAAAAGCCACTTAACTTTAGAAAAACATTTATTTCACCCTTGAACTCTCTCACAACCCTAGTATTCTTATCAATTCTCATTCTAACCTCATATTAGTAGCCTAAAAGACATTTCTAACCTTGGGATGTTATATTCTCTCCCTCTGATAAAAATTTCATCCTTGGAATTACCTAAACAACTCGAAAAACTGGTCCCTGATCTCAAACTTTACTTCCCACGTGGACTCTTCCTGCCTCTGATTCCTCTACAAAACTCTGACTAGAGCAATTTCCTTGTTTTTAAGCACTTTCACTCTTCTATCAGGAATATGGACTGGTATCTCTAGATAACTCAAATCTTTAACCAATTCCAAATCTTACAACTCAAGATTTGAGAAGAATCTCTAATATACTTTATCAATTGAGACACATAGAAAACATCATGGAATCTTTCAATACTGATAGGTAAAGCTAACCTGTAAGCAACCTTACCAACCCTCTCCAAGATTTCATAAGGGCCAATGAACCTTAGAGCTAACTTGCCTTTTTTGCCAAACCTTAATACAGGCTTGTAAAGAGCTACTTTCAGAAATACTTTATCTTCAACTTCATACTCTAACTCCTTACACCTCAAATATGCATAACTTTTTTGGCGATCCTAGGCCTGTTTCATTCTCTATCTAATAACTTTAACCTGCTCAGCCATCTGTTAAGTCATCTCCGATCCAACTGCAACTTCCAATGAATCTTTCTCTCCAATCTTATCTCAATACAAAAGAGATCTATATTTTCTACCAGACAATACCTCAAATAGAGCCATCTGAATCATAGACTAGTAGTTGTTATTATAAGTAAACTCCATCAAAGGTAACAACTTAACCCAGTTGGTCTAGAAGTCTATGCAACATGCTCTCAACATATCTTTTAGAATCTGATTCACCATTTCTATTTGAATATTTGATTAAGGATAATAAGTTGAACTGAAGTGTAATCGAGTCCCAAGAGTCCTCTACAAACTCCTCTAAAAAGTTGATAGAAATCTGGAGTCTCTATCTGATATAATAACCTTTGGCACTCCGTGTAGCCTTACTATTTTCTAGTAGTCATGTCGTCTCTAACAGGTAGAAAATGAGCAAATTTACTCAATTTGTCCATAATCACCTATAGGCCATTATAACTCTGACGAACTTTAAGGAGTCCCGAAATGAAGTTCATAGAAATGTCTTCCCATTTTCACTCTGGTATACTCAGAGGCTGTAACAACCCCGAAGGTATCTGGTGCCCTGCCTTAATCTGTTGACATCTAAACATCTAACTACGAAGTCTATTATGTCTCTTTTCATCTCTGACCATAAAAAAAAAAAATTTTAAGATCTTGGTACATCTTAGTGCTATCCTGATAAGTTATATATATTGAACTGTAGGCTTCTGACAAGATCTTTTGTTGCAATTTTGACTCATCTGGTACACAAATACAGCCACTGAATCTCAGTAAGCCATCTCTGACTTCATAATCTGACACTGAACTCTTTGAGATTCTCTGAATCATCATTTGTACCCAATTATCTGATCTGTGAGCCTCTTTAATCTTATTAGACAACGAAGACACTACCTAAAGCCTTAAAAACCTAGCTATAACTATCTCTATATGTTCTCTGACAACATCTCTTTAAAGCTCACTCCGAATAGACAATACAGATAAGGCAACCTCTTACTCAAAATATTTGCGACCATATTTTCTTTGCTAGGCGGTATTTGATCACACAGTCATAATCTTTTACCAATTCTAACCACCTCTGTTGCCTCATATTCAACTTTTTCTAGATGAAAAAGTACTTCAAACTCTTGTGATCTGAAAAGATACTACATCTGACTCCATACAAGTAATGCATCTAAATCTTCAAAGCAAAGACAACTACTGCTAGCTTCAAATCATGGGTATGTTATCTCATCTCATAATCTTTCAATTGCTTGGAAGCATACGCAATCATTATGTCTACCTACATCAAAACTGTACCAATCCCATGGTAGGAAGCATCAGTATAGATCTCATAATCTAATCCCTCTTAAGGCAATGCTAACACCGGTACACTAGTCAATCTTTGTTTCAACTCTTGGAATCTGACTTCACAACCCTCTATCTACATAAATGGATTCTCTTTCATAATCAAAGTTCTTAAGGGTCTCATCAAACTCGAGAAACCTTGAATAAACCCCCTATAATATCCTACCAATCTTAAGAAACTACGAATCTCCTTAACTATCTTTGGCATCGGCCAACTCAAGATGACTTCCACTTTACCTGGATCTACTGACAAGCCATCAGTAGAAATAACATGTCCCAAGAACACTAGTTTATCCAGCCAAAATTCATATTTGTTGAATTTGACATACAACTGTCTGTCTCTCAACCTCTGTAACATGAATCTGAGATGTTATGCATGTTTCTCAACACTCCTTAAATAGACCAAGATGTCATCAATAAATACAACTACAAATCTATCGAAGTAATCTTGGAATACTCGGTTTATCAAGTCCATGAATACAACTGGAGCATTCGTTAAACCAAATAGCATTACCACAAATTCGTAATGGTCATATCTCATCTTGAAGGCAGTCTTAGGCATATCTCTATCTACCACTCTCATCTGGTGGTATCTTGATCTCAAATCAATCTTCGAAAAGACTGTAGCACCACTGAGCTAATCAAATAAATTATCTATCCTGGGTAAGAGATACTTGTTCTTCACTATAACCTTATTCAATTCCCATTTCTTCTTAACAAAGAGAATGAGAGCACCCCAAGAAGAACAACTTGGTCTGATGAACTTCTTATCTATCAATTTTTGCAATTGCTTCTTCAATTCTTGAAGTTCAGTTGGAACCATTTTGTAAGAAGTTTTAGAAATAAGAGTTGTCCCTAGAAGCAACTCGATACTGAACTCTAACTCTCTCTCTAGAGATAACCCAGGTAACTCTTCTGGAAACATATTAGATAATTCTCTGACAATTGGCATCTGCTCAACACTAGGCCCACTCACATCTCTACACACAACATTAGCTAAGTAGTCAACACAGTCTTTCCTTAGCATCCTCTTGGCTTGCACACAAGAGATCAACTTGGTGTGGCACTGGTTTTTACCGTGTCACACGAGGACAAACTTACCACTTTTGTTTAAAAACTTTAAACGTGGTCAAGAGGAACGCATAACGAGTTTGTGACCCGCTACAGAGTCTATGGAGTCGCCACTCGTAAGTAACCCTGAGAAAATACACATCGGTGAGGATGGACGATTTATGGATCTCTTGCAAAGGACCTAACCACTCCTCACCTGCCCAAATAAGTCAGGTTTGGAGAGTCAGGTACGACGATGGGAAGGTGTTAGGCACCCATGTCGCCCGACGTGAAAGCCGACCTCCACTTTTGTGGTGCGTTTGTTAAACGCGTTACCAAGTTTAATTAAGTTCTATATTATCACACGATGCAATATTAATCATACATATATAATAAATTACATTCATCTACGAACATAATAAAATACGAAAAAGAAAATAATTAAGAATTACAACCATTTTCCATACACCTCTATACATTTCCTCTAACCCTAAACAAGTCTATAATAAATTAATAAATAAATAAATCCTGCAAAATAATTTTGTTAGTTAATCTAATAAATAAATAAATCCTACAAAAATAAATAAATTAATTAATTAATTAATTAATCTAATAAAATAAATAAACAAACCCTGCAATATAAAATTTTTTTAGGTGCAAATTACAATTATGAAATAAGAATAAAAATAAAGTCCAAAATTAAATACTTAGCCCACATAAAGGCAGCCCACCCAAGGAGTAAACAAAATGCAGCCCACCTAAAAAAATAAACAAAGTGCAGCCCAACCAACCCAAAAGGATGAATAGCAACATATGGCCCAATAAAACAAAAAATTAAATAAACAAATAAAATAAAACAGAATGCAAGGCAGCCTCTTCCTCACAGGACTCGAACCCGGGTGCCAAGGGAGATAAGTCTCTCGCCTTTCGCCAGCCAGGCAACGGCCAACTTGAACTAATTTGTATGCAACATTATTATATATAGAATATACACGGTACAGTAATACAAACATTCAATATGTACAATTCAATAATTATACAATACATATAACATACACATGTAAAATACATATAAATTAATATAATATATGCAAAAAATATAATAATAAATTAAATGAATATAATTATGATAATAATATACAAAAATAATGATAATGCCAATAATATTATGTACAGTAGCCAACGAAATGAAATTAAATAAAATGGATATATAAAATAAAAGTAAAAATAAAGAGAATGTAATATAAAAGAAAAAATAACAATAATAACAAAAAATAACAAAAAATAAATAAACAAATAAATAAGCAGCTTTGTCCCGTGCGATTTGACCACCTGTTGCCATCAAGGCGGCCAGTGTCATCCGTCTAGTATGCATGCCACAAATGTATATATATGTAATATACATGAATACATGTCAGATCCGTAATACCCCCTTATAGACAAATTATTTATATGTACATACTATACAATATAATACACATACAAACAGAATGTAAAATACAGAATGCTAATACAATAACAATATAGAATGTACAAAAAATGATATCAATATATGACACGTAAAAAAAAGAATGAAAAAAATTCGTAAAATAAAAAATATAAAAAAATACAACATAAAATTACAAATACACTACTACAAAAAATTCCCCCTCAAGGGTTTACCTGAAGATTGTTGTTTCGAATTTGATTGAATACTGAGCCGAGGATGAACCAAAATCACACAAACTGGTTTTCAAAATCTTTAATCTTCTAAACTCTTTTTTTTTTTTTTTTTTTTTTTTGTATTTTGCTTTTGGTTTTCTCCCAAATTTTTTCTTTCCCCGAAAATCCAAAATTCCCCTGAAATACCCTTTTTTTTTTTCAGGAAATCCTCTCCCCCCTGAAATCTTTTTTTTTCTTCCCAAAAATCTTTTCCCCTCTCTCAATTTTTTTTCTCTTCTCTGTAATTTTTTTCTCTCAGCCATCGCCCCCCTCCTTTTTTTTCCTGTTTTCTCATTTTTTATAACTTGGAGAGATCAAGGGATTCATTTCCCTTGACCGGCTGTGAACAGGGAAGTTAATTCCCTTGATTCCCGATAGAGATAAAATGCAACAGCCCAAAAATTATGTAAAGCTGGCCGTTTTTAATTTGCGCAAAACAGGGGATAAGCATGCCAACAAATAAGTATTAAAATGGCAGCAAGCCAAAAAGAAAGGGATATGAATGCGCGTGCTGGGCCTCTCCTTTTGTTTCTGGGCTGCATACTCTCTTCATGGGCTCCATACTCTCTTCTTGGGTTGCATGCATTAAACTTCTATTTTATTATTTTATTGGGCTCTCCTCTTTCTTGGTTGCTGGGCTTTTGGATTGGGTTTTTAGCTAGGTTTTAATGGGCTAGGGTTTTGTTTATTATTATTATCATTATTTGGGTTTAGATGGCTTGGGTTTAGGATTTGGATTTTCATGATTTTATGATTTTTTTTAATAAAATAAAATAAAAACTTTTTTTTTTTAACTCATTCATCCTCGGCTCAACATCTCAAAAATTATAAATCAACATCCAAGTTTTTCATCATCGGGGGTGACCTTGTTGGGTCCAAAATGGGGTGTCTACACATGGTCTCCACTTTACCCTCTTCAAATACAAACTGATCAGGGCCTAAGTGAAGTCTAATATTCTTCCTCTGACAATCAATCTCTGCCCTGTATCTCAATAGAAAATTCATACATAAGATCATGTCAAAATTAACTAACTTCACCATGATCAAATATATCCTCATACTTCTACCGATAACTACAATCTCTTAGCCAGGTAATAACTGGTCACTAAACATCACTCCCCCATCTGACATCTCTACACATACATGCCTCTCAGTCACACTAAGGGTTAACTCTAATCTCTTCACTACCCCTCTAGCAATAAAATTGTGCATGACACCACAATTAACTAAAACAAATAAGGGAGTGTCAAAGAAATATAACTGACTAGTAATTACGTGTGGAATAGCCTCTGCTTGCTTATACCTCACTGCATAGACTTTGGCTCGGCCACCACCACCTAATGGCTCTACACCTCTTCCTGGTGTACTAACTCTACCATCTCGAGGGTGATCAGCTTCCCTAACTGAACCACCTATGAATGGTCCCACTCAACCTCTGCTAAAACATGCTTTGCCCTTGGCTAGGCACTCAGCAATTCTATGCTCTCACTTGTGACACCCAAAGCATACAAGTTGACCAATCAAGCACTCACCATTGTGTCTCCTACCATATCTGAAGCAAATTGGCAACTGATAACCTTTCATCTGTCTCTAACTCCCTTTTTCTGACTTTCTCTACTGAATGGATCTCTCGCCTCTATCATTGTCTCTCTTAGGCTACTTGAAAAACATACCATTCTCTGAAGACATATCTCTGATCTAGTAACCCTCTCTAGAGCATCATTGAATCTTTATAGGGGATGATCTTCAGTCAAAACATCTCTGGCTATGGCTGGATACAGTCCATGAATAAATTACTGTACTTTACCAACCTCAATCCCTACCAAACTCAGAACAAATCTGGCCAATACATTGAACCAAGTTACATATTCCTTCATTGTGCTCGATCTTTGCTGTAACTCAATGAATTCTTAAGCTTGAGCATACACTATCCCTAAGCTTCTGAATTCTCTCTCAAACATGCCTTTGAACTAATCCCAGGTTAAGTACTCCTCTTGAATTGTAGTCCTCATGAGATTCTACCATAATCTTGCATCACCTCTGAACATGAACACTACATATCTGACCTTCTCTCGATCTGACATCGTGAATAGACTGGTGACACTCTCAACCGCCTCTATCTACTCTTCAGCTACTACTAGATCTCTACTTCCTAAAAATTTAGGAGCTTGATGAATATCTGGTAGACTATAGATATGATACACTCTCTCTGAACAACTGATGCTAACTGTATCAGACCCAGAACTCTGTCCCTAATACTAACCTATCCCTAGCCACTCCTGTCTACCCACTTGATCTGGATAACCTCTTCTCTAAAATTCTAATTGCCTTTTCACTGGCCTCTAATAGACATAATCTTTGACAGACACATTTCTAATAAGTGTTTGGTCATCACCTCTAACTGGCTACTGGGAAAATTCTCTCATCGTTTCTCTAAATATTTCTCTAACATCCTCTACTCTAAGGGCTCCACGGGAGGCCTAAGATCCTTTCCTCTCACTCTCACTCTCACTCGAGAGCCTAACTGAAGTACTATCCACATGCGGAAGCTTTACATTAATTAAAACTGAAATATAGATGATCTGTTCTGTACAATGGGCCCAATTGTAGCGACCCCCGCCCCAGGCTACTGTGCGCTGCAGAAAATACTGTTCATATACTAATAAAAATATTCTTGAGACGGGGACCTCTACAGAAAAACTGCTGCTGTCTGAAAAATTTCTTTATAAAATGAACTGTAAACATAATTCAGTATTAAAATGTACTGAAATGCAAGCGTGGAAATCCCAGGCTACTCATGTACAAAAATAAACTGTCATACAGTGTATACTAATATGTAATACACACATATACATGAGAAAACTAAAGCATGCGAGCCAACATGCTATCTGCTGCGCCGAGCCACATCCCCAAATCTCGCAGTGGTCTCGCTCCAGCTCAGCCACGAACTACTGACCTGCAAAAGGAAACAGGGAAAGGAGTGAGTGACAAAGTCACTCAGCAAGTGTTTCCAAACACAACACTCTCTGGTCAAACAACCGACTACGTGACTCGTCACGTAGAAGATTCTGCTAGACAGTTTCTTACTGAATTATCTTATATTTCTGTTCTGTTACTATTCTGTTTCTCATCTGTTTCTCATGAGATGTTGTACATGACAATGAAATGTATATGCTGATGTCATGTATACTGAAAACTGTAAAAACTTGCCCTCAGGCTTGTTTTTCTGAAAAACTGTCTTTTCTGAAAACTCTTTCTGAAAACTCTTTCTGATAATAAAACTGTGATCCGAAGATCCTGAATATATACGTATAGTATATCTGAAATCTATATCAGAAAGTACTGAAAATCTCTGAAATATCTGAAAATATCTGTTGTGCTGGCCAGACTGATGAATATAGGGATTCGACACCCTGGCCGTGTGAGTTCAAGTCCTACTGAATCTACTGAATGCACAACCAGCACTCTCTATTGAGCTTGGTCAGTGACCACGTCCTCTCTAGCGGACGCTGGTTTCCCTCTCTAGCGGGTGTGCGAACTCACAGGCGCCCCCTCGTATTCACCCCTATCTGATATATGAAAAATCATATATGTATATATGAAAAATCATGTTGTTGGATCCAGTCTAAAAACATCTGATATGGCATGCCGTGCTAATGCTGATAATCACGCATGAAATGCTGATTTTCTGATGTTAATTCTGAGTTCTGTGTGCTTAGAAATGGCTTAGAGTGGCTTAATTCACTTTTCAATTCAATTACTGCTGATTTCTGAAGTACACGGGCGTGTGTTCTGACGTACACAGGTGTGCGGCAAGACACACGGGACCGTGTGCCTGCCGTGTCCCTGGGCGTGCGTGATTCTGGAATTATTTTTCATGCAAACTGGGCAAGGCACACGGGCGTGTGTACTCGGGCACACGGTCGTGTGTCTGCCTTCTCTTCTTCCCGTGTTTCAGCGAACACGGGCGTGTGGAATTGGGGAGAAAGCACATGGGCGTGTGTCACTCGGGCACACGGGCGTGTGTCTGGGTTTTCAGACGCACACGGGCAGCATGGGCGTGCCTCAGGGACGCACGGTCGTGTGCTCGACCTAGAAACTGTAGAATACGTCTGGAAATCCAGAAATTCCCACACCAACACTTCCACACTCCAAATCATCAAACATAAACACATACTACTGCTGCAAGCACGCATAAAATCATGATATCATCAACTCAAACACGCCATATAACGTAAATAAAGCATATATCATCTGGAAACAATATATATGCATTCAAATCATGGAAAACTACTCAATCATGCCATCATCCATCATATCACAGCTCAAACATGCTGGAAATATCTCAAACAAGCACACATAACATTCTCATACACTGGAAATAGCCAATCAGGCTCTGAAAACGGCAAGAGAAGTAAGGAAAACACTTACCTCGTGCCATGGAAGCTCAACCTCTATCTCTGGGAGGCTCTGGATCTCTAATCTAAAGCTGGGCTGCAGGGGGATCCCTCTCTGGAACTCTAGGGTTCACTGGAACTGAAGGAAGAAGAAGAGAAAATAAGCTGGGAGTTGAAATCTGCGCGCACTGAAGGGAATTAAAACACTTTATCTAACTGGGGCAAGACACACGGTCGTGTGTCCTGGGCACACGGTCGTGTGAAGTGGAAAATAGCCATTTCCACCCCCACATACGCAGAAACTACAACTAAGCCCCAAAGGACTTCTAAAATGGCTCTTCTACCCCTCTAAACTCTCTAAAATGACAATTCTACCCCTTGGGTCATTACAATTCTCCCCCTCTAATAAAAATTCCGTCCCCGGAATTACCTAAACAAATCAGGGAATCTTTCTCTTATCTCAGCTTCAACTTCCCATGTAGCTTCCTCGATTCTCTGACTTCTCCACAGAACTTTAACTAGGAGAATCTCTCGGTTTCTCAACTTCTTTACTCTGTAGTCCAAAATCTGAACTGGGACTTCTTGGTAGCTCAAGTCATCTGATAACTCTAGATCTTGAACCTCTAACACGTGAGATGGATCACTCACATACTTTCTCAGCTGAGAGACATGAAACACACTGTGGATTCTATCTAAACTGGCTGGAACAGCTAACCGGTAAGTAACTTTGCCCACTCTCTCCAGAATCTGATACGGCCCAATGAATCTCGGAGCTAACTTACCTTTTCTACCGAATCTCAAGACACGTCTGTAGGGAGCAACTCGTAGAAACATATGGTCTCCAACCTCAAACTCTATGTCCCTACGTCTCAGATCTGAATAGTTTTTCTGACGATCCTGGGCCTGTTGAATTCTCTGCCTGATAACTCTGATCTGCTCAATCATCAACTGAGTCATCTCTGGCCCCACTGCTGACTCTAAGGAATCTTTGTCACCAATGTTATCCCAATATAATGGTGACCTGCACCTCCTACCATACAAGGCCTCGAAAGGTGCCATCTGGATCATCGACTGATAGCTGTTGTTGTAGGAGAACTCCATCAACGGTAGCAAATCAGCCCAACTAGTCTGAAAATCCATGCAACAGGCTCTCAATATGTCCTCTAGAATCTGATTGACTCTCTCAGTCTGACCATCTGTCTGCGGGTGGTAAGCTGAACTGAAATAAAGCCTGGTTCCCAATGCTTTCTATAGACTACCCCAGAAAGCAGATAAAAATCTCGAATCCCTGTCTGAAACTATGTCTCTGGGAACCCCATGTAATCTGACCACCTCTCTGACGTACAAACGGCCCAACTGATTTGTGCTCATACCCTCTCTGATCGGTAAGAAGTGAGCTGACTTGGTCAATCTATCAACTATGACCCAAATACTGCTGTACCCATGCTGAACTCTGGGAAGTCCTAAAATGAAGTCCATGGAGATACTCTCCCATTTCCATTCAGGAATCCTCAACGGCTGTAACAATCCAGAAGGTCTCTGATGCTCTGCTTTGACTTGCTGGCAAGTCAAACATCTGGCAATAAACTCTGAGATATCTTTCTTCATACCAGACCACCAAAATCCTCTCTTGAGATCTTGGTACATCTTGGTACTACCGAGATGCGCTGAATAAGCTGTACTGTGAGCCTCTGACAAGATTCTCTGTCTCAAATCTGTGTCCTCTGGCACATAAATCCTGTCTCTGAATCTCAGAATCCCGTCTCTGATCTCAAAGTCTAGCGTTGTACCCTGATAAACCCTATGAATCATACTCTGAACCTAAACATCTGACATCTGAGCCACTCTGATATCATCCTGTAGCATGGACACTATCTGAAGCCTGGAGAAACCAGCTGTCACAATCTCGATGTCCTCTCTGGCAATCTCATGCTGCAACTGACTCTGCACTGAAATCATGGATAGAGCTACTCTCCTGCTCAAGGCATCAGTTACTACATTAGCTTTGCCCGAATGATATCGAATCTCGCAATCATAATCCTTTACTAGCTCTAACCACCTCCTCTGTCTCATATTCAATTCTTTCTGAGTAAAGAAATACTTGAGACTCTGATGATCTGAAAATATGCAGCATCTGACACCATACAGGTAATGTCTCCAGATCTTCAATGCAAACACTACAGCAGCCAACTCTAAATCGTGCGTAGGGTATCGCAACTCATAATCCTTTAATTGCCTAGAGGCATAGGCAATTACCCTACCTTGCTGCATTAAAACTGCTCTAATCTCCTGATGGGATGCATCTAAATAAACCTCATAGTCGACACCCTCCTGAGGTAGTGCCAACACTGGAGTGCTAGTCAATCTCTGCTTCAATTCCTGAAATCTCTCCTCACAGACCTCGGTCCAGACAAAAGGAACCTCTCTGCGAGTCAAAGCTGACAACGACCTCGCTATGCTGGAGAAACCCTCAATAAATCTGCGGTAATATCCAGCTAACCTAAGAAAACTCCTAACCTCCTTAGGCGTCCTTGGTCTCGGCCAACTCAAGATAACCTCTATCTTGCTCGGATCTACTGAAATACCAGCTGCTGAAACTACATGCCCGAGAAATGCTACACTGCTCAACCAAAATTCACATTTGCTGAACTTGGCATAAAGCTGACGATCTCTCAATCTCTGAAGAACAAACCTCAGATGCTCTTCATGCTCCTCTACACTCTTCGAGTAAACCAAGATGTCGTCGATAAATACGACAACGAATCTATCTAGACAGTCTTGGAAGACTCGGTTCATCAGATCCATAAATACTGCAGGAGCATTCGTCAACCCAAAAGGCATCACCACAAACTCATAGTGGTCATACCTCGTCCTGAAAGCTGTCTTGGGTACACCTCGCTCAATGACTCTGACTTGATGATATCCAGACCTCAAGTCTATCTTGGAGAACACTGCAGCTCCACTCAACTGATCGAACAAGTCATCAATCCTAGGCAACGGATACTTGTTCTTTACTGTGACCTTGTTCAGTTCTCTGTAATCTATACACATTCTCAGGCTTCCGTCTTTCTTCTTGACGAACAAGATGGGAGCACCCCATGGCGAGCAACTCGGCCTGATAAATCTCTTATCAATCAACTCTTGCAGCTGTTTCTTCAATTCTTGCAACTCGGCTGGAGCCATCCGATACGGAGCCTTCGAGATAGGAGCTGTACCCGGAAGCAGCTCTATACAAAACTCCAACTCTCTCTCAGGAGGCAACCCTGGCAGATCCTCTAGAAACACGTCTGAAAACTCCCTCACTATCGGCACATCCTCGATACTTGGCCCAGCTACATCTCTACATACTACATTAGCCAAGTACCCTACACAACCCTTACTCAAGAGTCTCATCGCCTGTAAACAGGAGATAAGCGGGGTCTCTACTCTCCCCTCTCCAAAAACGAACTGATCAGGGCCTAACTACAGTCTAACCTTTTTTCTTTCTACAGTTAATCTCAGCCCCATACTCACTCAGGAAGTCCATACCTAAGATCATATCGAAATCAGCTAACTCTAACATGATTAGGTCTATCCTCAATCTCCTACCCATAATCTCTACCTCCTGATCTGACAATACCCGGTCACTCAAGACTAGACTGCCATCTGGCATCTCAATAAGAATACTCCTATCTGCCACACTAGGGATTAACCCTAAACTCTCTACTACCTCTCTAGAAATGAAGCTATGTGTGGCACCACAATCAATCAACACATAAATAGGAGTATTAAGGAAGAGCAACTGACCGGTAATTGCATGCGGCACTGTCTCTGCCTGATCCCGTCTGACTGTAAAGACTCTGGCTCTACCTCCACCCGAAGGGCCAACACCTCCTCCAGGTACACCGGAACCACCTCTACCTGCTCCAGTTCCTCTGCCTGCTGGACCCGGAACAGGAAAACCTCTAGCTGGGGGACTACCACCGAACCCTGGGCACTCTGACGCCCGATGACCAGACTGTCTGCATCTGAAGCACACACTCTGTCCTGCTAAGCACTCTCCCGAATGCCTCCTACCACAGCTCCTGCACTGCGGTAGATCTGTTCTCTGTTTTCTATCTTTTTCTGATTTCTTAGGCTGCATGGGTCTCTTTCCCTTGTCTCTGCCACTGCCCCTCTCAGGAGCTCTCTCTGGGGCTCTCTCTGCCAGTGTACTGAATGCACCTATCCTCTGAAGGTAAACCTCTGACCTCAAAGCTCTACCCAGGGCGTCACTGAATCTCTGAGGGGGAAACTGTCCTGTCATGACGTCTCTGGCTATAGCTGGGTGTAATCCATGCACAAATTTTTGAACCCTAGTGATCTCTGAAGCTGCCATGCCTGGCACAAATCTCAACAACTGATTAAATCTGGTGGCATAGTCTTTCACTGAACCTGTGCCCTGAGTCAACTCTATGAATTCTTGAGCCCTGGCGTGCATCATGTCTGCACTATGGTACTCTTCGTCAAACAATCTCCTGAAGTCAACCCAAGACATGCTACGCACATCAACTGATGTCTTCAAGAGGTTCCACCAAACCCTCGCATCACCCTTGAGCATATAAACTGCATATCTGACTCTGTCTCTGTCTGTCATGGGAAACAACTCCATGGCATTCTCCACTGATTCAATCCAGTCTTCTACGACTGTCGGATCTCTGGAACCAGTGAATCTGGGCGGCTGATGGGCTCTTGGCAGACTGTAAATCGGATGCAGTCTCGCTGAACCACTAGAACTAGTCGTGCCTGCCCCTGCACTCTGACCTGGCTGATACTCAGACTCTGGCATCTGACCATACTCTGGTGCCTGAGCATATACTGGTATCTGAAACTCCTTTGGTCTTTGAAATTCTACTGGTCTCTGCTTATACTGATCTCTGCCTCGCCCCTGACGGGCTCTACCTCTGACAGGCTCTTGAGGCTCAACCCTTTCTGTAGGCTGCCTTTCCTCTCTCAATACTTCTCTGAAAATGTTTCTGACATCTTCTGGTGCAAGAGAGGGTCTGGAATACTGGGATCGCCTACGGTCACTAGTGCTCATCGGTCTAATGGAGGCACTATCTTGCTCACTCATATCTCTATCTCTATGGGATCTCCTATCTAGAAAATCACACACAGAGGATAAATATCAAGCAATAACTGAAACCCATACAAAACTTACGCTGAGAGGAAGCGAGCGACGGCTGCTGGGATAGGTTGGCTCTCGGCTCATGCAATTTATACAAATAATGCATGTGAAAATTCATTTTCTGAAAATGATTTTCAAATTCTGCTAAATGGCTCAAAGCAATGCTCTGATACCAACACTGTAGCGACCCCCGCCCCAGGCTACTGTGCGCTGCGGAAAATACTGTTCATATACTAATAAAAATATTCCTGAGACGGGGACCTCTACAGAAAAACTGCTGCTGTCTGAAAAATTTCTTTATAAAATGAATTGTAAACATAGTTCAGTATTAAAATGTACTGAAATGCAAGCGTGAAAATCCCAGGCTACTCATAAAAATAAATTGTCATACAATGTATACTAATATGTAATACACACATATACATGAGAAAACTAAAGCATGCGAGCCAACATGCTATCTGCTGCGCCGAGCCACATCCCCAAAATCTCGCAGCGGTCTCGCTCCAGCTCAGCCACGAACTACTGACCTGCAAAAGGAAACAGGGAAAGGAGTGAGTGACAAAGTCACTCAGCAAGTGTTTCCAAACACAACACTCGCAGGTCAAACAACCGACTACGTGACTCGTCATGTAGAAGATTCTGCTAGACAGTTTCTTACTGAATTATCTTATATTTCTGTTCTGTTACTATTCTGTTTCTCATCTGTTTCTCATCTGTTTCTCATGTGATGCTGTACATGACAATGAAATGTATATGTTGATGTCATGTATACTAGAAACTGTAAAAACTTACCCTCAGGCTTGTTTTTCTGAAAAACTGTCTTTTCTAAAAACTCTTTCTGATAATAAAACTGTGATCCAAAGATCATGAATATATACGTATAGTATATCTGAAATCTGTATCAGAAAGTACTGAAAATCTCTGAAATATCTGAAAATATCTACTGTGCTGGCTAGACTGATGAATACAGGGATTCGGCACCCTGGTCGTGTAACTTCAAGTCCGACTGAATCTACTGAATGCACAACCAGCACTCTCTATTGAGCTTGGTCAGTGACCACGTCCTCTCTAGCGGACGCTAGTTTCCCTCTCTAGCGGGTGTGCGAACTCACAGGCGCCCCCTCGTATTCACCCCTATCTGATATATGAAAAATCATATATGTATATCTGAAAAATCATGTTGTTGGATCCTTGGATCCAGTCTGAAAACATCTGATATGGCATGTCGTGCTAATGCTGATAATTATTCATGAAATACTGATTTTCTGATGTTAATTCTGAGTTCTGTGTGCTTAGAAATGGCTTAGAGTGGCTTAATTCACTTTTTAATTCAATTACTGCTGATTTCTGAAGTGCACAAGCGTGTGCTCTGACGTACACGGGCGTGCGGCAAGACACACAGGACCGTGTGCCTGCCGTGTCCCTGGGCGTGCGTGATTCTGGAATTATTTTTCATGCAAACTGGGCAAGGCACACGGGTGTGTGTACTCAGGCACACGGTCGTGTGTCTGCCTTCTCTTCTTCCTGTGTTTCAGCGAACACGAGCGTGTGGAATTGGGGAGAAAGCACACGGGCGTGTGTCACTTGGGCACACGGGCGTGTGTCTGGGTTTTCAGACGCACACGGGCAGCATGCACGGCCATGTCCCATGCAAAAGTACGGACGCACGGGCGTGCCTCAAGGACGCACGGTCATGTGCTCGACCCAGAAACTGCAGAATACGTCTGGAAATCCAGAAATTCCCACACCAACACTTCCACACTCCAAATCATCAAACATAAACACA
>JAJEJH010000965.1:0-60673 GCA_026122585.1 Anacardium occidentale | reverse complement strand
GGTACCCATATTTTCAGATAATTAATAAAAGCTCCCCATAGTTTTCAGCAGCAGCAGGGGTACTCGTGGCGGTGGGTCCTACAAATTTGTTAGGGGGTTCTGGATTTATAAGGCATAAAAGACAAAGGCATCGGTATTGACTAATCTAGCCATGAAAATTTTCCATCACATGGTAACTTATACTCTGAATACCTATACAAACACAAAAAAAAAAAAAAAAAAAACAAACAAACAAACATAAGTGTTCGTGACATGGCCATAGTGGAAGCTGCCATGGTAGGTCGACAAATGGATACGACTTGTTGAATAATTAACAAGTTTAATGACATTCAAGCTAACAGTGATAAGGAAAATGTTCCTACCAATTTTAGAATGATTATTACTTTTTTGACTGTAAAGTTAGGGATATCTCTTGATAGGTATAGTAAGTTTCATATACTATTCGAAGAGTCATACATGCTTAATGCTGAAGCTTTATATCAAATACAAGTCATAGAAAAAGATGGAGCGAATGGGTAGAGCTTACCTGTCTTGGTTAAAGAGCACAAGTCTTCTATAGGACCATCTATTACCCTCTTAGCTGCTGAGACAAGTGCTCATAGAGGGAGACGAGGATGTACAGAAGCAGGGGCTAAAGCATAATCTAATTCAGAGATTTAGACCATCCTAGAGTTCATTTGCTATAGTATGAGACCATTGACTAACTTTCTGGAAAGGTAGACCAATTTTCTAGGACAGTGAGTCAACTTCAAGAAACTATTGCCTAGTTTTCAAATGAGATTTGAGACTAACGGTATGAATTTAGATCATATCAAAATGGTGTCTTAACTTGTTTAACGTCTTTTGAATCCAAAATAGAAGTCTTAGAAGTTGAAGCCTTGGCAACTAGATCACTTTTATAGCCACCCCCACAGATGCCTCGACAGCCTTGATGTTTATCAAATACCTTATATGTTGTATTTCATGATTTCTAGCATTTTTATTGAGGAACACTATTTAAGCTTGCATATGTTTTCATTTTTCTAATGTTTTCTTCCAAGGAACATGATTATTTTGTTTGGTTTGGTTTTTCGTACTTAGCACTTTAATGATGTTGATATGATTCTAATATTGGTTATTGGCTATTGATATAGATTATTGGTTATTAACTTTGATATGATGAGTTTTATGAT
The DNA here is from genome assembly GCA_026122585.1 of Anacardium occidentale. Lineage (NCBI taxonomy): Eukaryota > Viridiplantae > Streptophyta > Magnoliopsida > Sapindales > Anacardiaceae > Anacardium > Anacardium occidentale. The sequence goes on along the minus strand of JAJEJH010000965.1, from coordinate 59,501 downwards.
GGTTGGGAAGATGATGATTGTGACTTGTAGTAGTTGATACATGATTTTGATATCAGAAAAATGGAGAAAACTCTATCAATTTTTTTTCTGATTAATGTCAAAAAAGGTGGAGAATAGGTTAAGTGAGCATATTCTGTTAAAATTAAACATTCACATGTTGATTAAATAAACCTTAAGCTAAGGTGGAGTGCTTAAAGTGAGGGGGAGTATATTTTGAAACTTGGTTTATAAACAATTTTAACAAATAATTACATAATTTTTATCATCAATTAAAAACGGGGAGATTGTTGAGCCCTTAATGTTTTGATAATGATAAAAATATGTTAAAACAACTAATAAATCCCTTGTATGAATGATTTCATGATAAAAGAAGGGAAAATAATCATATTTTTGCAAGTTTTAGGTCTCACACAACCATATGTGACCATGCTAGAAACCATGCTAGTACCTATAATTCTTCTAAAAATTTGTAGGTCCAATATGATTATGCTTATATTCTGTATAACCATATGTGTTGTAGCATCCCAGTTTAGAAAAGCCTTTAGGGGTAGAGTTTCAGGGTTAGAAATGAAATCCAGAAATAGATTGGGAGTTTAGAAAAGTTCAGGGGTGAGTTAGTAAGTTTCTAAAGCCTATGTGGCTTTCTTATGAATCCTTTCGAAAGGATTCGATCATGCGAATGCGTGGGAAATGAGTAAGCCCCATTTTCCCTTGTGCATGCCCGTGCAGGTGGCATTATAAATAAAAGAACCGAGAGATTTAGCCATTTTTCTCACCCAGCTTTCATTTTAACCAAAGTTTCTCTCTTGTTTCAGCACCTCCCGACATTAGAGAGGAAATTCAGCCAGCAGTAGCTCTCAATCTGGTTAGAGAGCCAAGAGATTAGTTGAAAGAAAAGCTTTCAGAGGCAATGGCGCGAGGTAAGTGTTTGCTTACTTCTCTTTGAGTTTTCCCAGCATGTTTTGATAGTTTGTGATGCTTTGATGAATCCATGGCATGTGAATGAACTTTGGGTACGCTTATATGTGGTTGCATGTGGAATTAGATGAGAAATTTCCACCCTTGAACCATGCATGTGCTTGTGTGTGTGTTTTAGTGAGAGAAAGATGATGCTTCCATGGTGAAATGCTTGATAGTTGATGTATGTTGAATTGGATGCTTCAAATGCGTTTATTGAGGTGCTGAGAATGTGTGTTTGAAGTGAATTTCTGATTGATTGTGAATTGGTTAAGGAATTATGCATTTCCAGGCGGATGTTCTTGTTGAAGAACAAGACACACGACCGTGTGCCTATATGGCACGGCCGTGTGCCTTTGATTTTCTAGGAACACGCCCGTGTGTACGCTGTGTGCACGGCCAGAATCCCAGACACACACCCGTGTGTCATGAGGGACACGCCCGTGTGTAAGCCTTTTCAATGAAATTGCCTAGAATTCCAGTAGCTTGCATGGCCAGACGCACGACCAACGTACGACCCCGTGCATCTGGGCACACGCCCGTGTGTCCATGACATGTACGCCCGTGTGTGAGCCCTGCACGTGCCTCAGCATATTTTCAAAAAAAGAGTATAAATTGATTTAATTAAGCATGGAAAATCAGATAAATGGCTAAATTGCTTCAGATAAGCATCAGATAAGCATGAATTCAGATAATAAAGCTGCATATGCATACCATAGCATGACATGCAGCATGAGAGAGGATCAAGGGATCTGAATTCAGTAATATTCAATATTCAGAACCTGATGTACGGGTAAGAGTAAGGGAACTCGAGGGGGCATCTGTGGGATTCAGCTTTCTGACACTAGTCAGAATGTCCAGCATTACAGATTCAACCTTCTGACACCAGTCAGATTATTCAGCATAGTATATTCAGCTTTCTAGCCGGTAGCTAGACTGTTCAGCCCACATGGCCAAGATGCCAAATCCCTTTGTTCACCAGTCTGATCAGCATAGCAGGTACGTTTAAGTACATTCAGATATAGAGATTTCAGATCCATGCATCCATCAGATATTTTCAGTTAGCATGACATGACATACACATCATGACATGATTAATTAATGGGATCAGATAAATCAGTAAAGCAGTTTCAGATTCCAACAAGCACATAGATGTATGAATAGGGCCAAGGCCAGGTATGTTTGTGATTGTATGTTGTTTGCTTGGGTTTCGAAGGAAGTAAGGAGCACTTACTGGGTGATCTTTATCACTCATCCCCCTCCTTCTTCCTCTCTTTTTAGGTTTTGGTGCTGTTGGCGAGGAGCGGGTAGATCGAGGCTAGTGGGAGAGGGCCCATACCACAGTTTTCAGCATGTACATTTTTAGTTTTGGACCTGATGGGTCGTGTTGTAAATATTTTCAGTTACTCAGATGTTAAAGAACAGTATGTATATATGAAAAAGGCCAGTTTGGGCTCATTGTACAGTTTATGTATTTTCAGTTTACGCTTCCGCATATGTAATTCAGTTGTACAATAGCAGTTTCAGGTTTTATTTTCGTAGGATTCCCGTTGCGGGTACTCGTATTTTCAGATTATTAATAAAAGTCCTTTCAGTATTCAGTAGTAGGGGTACTCGTGGCGGCGGGTCCTGTATTGTTGATATCAGAGCAATTTTCTGTGCTATTTTAGTAGAGATTTGAGTTGTAAGTGTATGGTGCCTGTTTTCTGTCCTTCGCAGCCATCGTCCAGACCCGTCTCACAACACAAGTCAGGTATTTATTTCCAGCTTTGATATGTTATGTGTTATAACCCCTTGTTTGTTGGTGATGCTATAGATAGACAAGAGTATGTCCCTAGATGCATAGATGAGATAGATAGTAGTTCACCCGTCCGTCCTATGAGTGTTAGTGATAGACGACGATCTCAGAATACCTCCCATGTGTCTATGAGACCAGAGCAGTTGAGAGAAATGATTGGGGATGCAGTTAGAGAAAGCCTCCAGCGAGCTGGAGTGGGAAATATTCCAGAGCCAGATAGAGTAACTCCTCCCCGATATGAGAGTTATTAGATTCTGAGGAGAAGACATTCCCAGTCTCAGTATCAATCACAGCCATAGTTTCAGCCTCAGTCACAGTATCAGCATCAGTATCAGTCTCAACCTCAATCAGTTAGAGACAGATATCAGTATCCAACTGGTTATACAGATTGCAGGCAGAGTATGAGTACAGATACAGCTGACACCAGTTCATCAGAGAGACTTCATCCGATCTACCATCTGCCAGGGTCGTTTCAGCTAGTAAAATTCAGTGGATCCAGAGATCCAGCAGTAGCAGAAGAGTGGGTAGAGTCAGTGGAGAGTGTGATGGGTCTCTTCATGTTATCAGAGAGAGAGAAGGTCAGATATACAGTGTTCATTCTCAGAGGTGATGCTAAGGTTTGGTGGGGTCTAGCCAAGGCCTCCATCAATGAGGAACAATTGACTTGGGTAGAATTCAGACAGTTATTCGATGCAGAGTATAGGAGTATAGAGATGATTTATGTCAAGGCCCAGGAGTTTATTGACTTGACTCAGGGGTCCAGCTCAGTTAAGGAGTACACTACCAGGTTTAATGCTTTAGCGAGATTCGTCCCGAGTTTGGTAGGGACAAAGATGGGCAGCGTTCAAAAGTTCATCCATGGCTTACACCCTACAATTGCTAAGGATGTGATGACAGAAGCAGATCCTCCCTAGAGATTCAGTGATGCATTGGGGAGAGCACTCAGATCAGAGGCTGGTTTTCAGAGGTGGGTGCCATGAGTAGAGCATCTGAGAGGACAGAGGTAAGAGGCCGATGTCAACCAAGAGATCAGCTAGACGTTTTTAGAGTCAGAGACAGAGACTTGTACCCCAGCTGCCACAGTGTTCCAGATATGGCAGGCGCCATCCAGGGGAGTGTTTAGCTGGCCAGATTGTTTGTTATTGGTGCCATCAGCCAGGGCACATGATGGCAGCATGTCCAGCCAGAGGTGGAGCTAATGTTGGGCCGAATAGAGGTGGAGTTAGTCAGTTCAGAGGCCGAGGAGGTCCACCCAGAGACGGAGTTAAAGCAGAGAGAGGTGGAGCAGACATTTCCAGAGCTGGTGGTAGAACACCTGAGGGAGGTGCTGGTCCTTCAGGAGTAGGCGAAGGCAGAGCCAGAGTTTATGTTGTTCGTCAGGAGCAGGCAGAGGCCATTCCCCATGCGGTAACCGATTAGTTACTTTATTTCGATACTCCTCTTTTTACACTTGTTGATTGTGGAGCCACACACAGCTTTGTAGCCTGGAGTGTAGTGGAGAGATTAGAGGTTGACCCTAGTGTGGCCAGTAGGAGTATCCATATAGAGATGCCAGATGGTGATTGTGACAGAGTTCTCCTAGATCAGGAGATAGAGATTATGGGTAGACAGATGATGATTGACCTGATTCTGCTGGAGTTAGTAGATTTTGATATGATCTTGGGGATGGATTTCTTGGGGAGATACAGTGCAGAGATAGAGTGTGGAAGGAAAAAAGTGAGATTCCACAGAGGCCCTGATCAGTTTGTGTTTGGTGAGGGCAGAGTCGACAGTATGATGATCTCCTGTATTCAAACGAACAGATTGATGAGACAGAGTTGTGGTGGATACTTGGCCAATGTTGTATGCAACAGTACAGTGGGTCCAGGTATCGAAGAGGTGCCAGTAGTTAGAGACTTTTCAGATGTCTTTCCAGATGAGTTGCTAGGGTTACCTCTAGACAGAGAGTTAGAGTTTAGTGTCGAGCTTCTTCCTGGTATGACTCCAATCTCTAAGGCTTCGTACTGGATGGCTCCAACTGAACTCTAGGAGTTAAAGAAACAGCTTCAGGAGTTGACAGATAAGAGATTCATCAGACTCAGTTGTTCACCTTGGGGAGCTCCAATTCTGTTTGTTAAGAAGAAAGATGGGTCGATGAGGATGTGTATCGACTACAGGGAGCTGAACAGAGTAACAGTGAAGAATAAGTATCCCCTGATAAGGATTGATGACCTCTTTGATCAGTTAAGAGGTGTAGCTGTATTTTCAAAGATTGACTTGAGATCAAGTTATTATCAAGTCAGAGTGGTAGATAGAGATGTTCCCAAGACAACTTTCAGGACCAGATATGGGCATTATGAGTTCGTGGTCATGCCATTTGGGTTGACTAATGCCCCAACGATCTTTATAGATCTGATGAACCGGGTGTTTCATGATTGTTTGGACCGGTTCGTGGTGGTTTTCATTGATGACATTCTGGTGTATTCCAGAAGTGTGGCAGAGCATGAGGAGCACCTCAGATATATGCTTCAGAGACTGAGAGATAGACAGTTGTATGCCAAGTTTTCCAAGTGTGAGTTCTGGCTTGATAGAGTAGCATTTATGGGTCATGTAGTTTCAGCAGATGGCATTTCAGTGGATCCCAGTAAAGTGGAAGCAATTTTGACTTGGCTGAGGCCGAAGACAATGAAAGAAGTCAGAAGCTTCCTTGCGTTGGTAGACTACTACAGGAGGTTTATTGAGGGATTCTCTAGCCTAGTGAGGCCTCTTACTGCCTTGACTAGGAAAGAGGTTCCATTTGTGTGGACAGATGAGTACGAGGCACGTTTTCAGGAGCTCAAGTAGAGGTTGACCAGTGCTCCAGTTTTGGCACTACCTTAGGAGGGGATAGAGTTTGACATTTATACAGATGTGTCCCATCAGGGGATCGGGACAGTTTTGATGCAGAATGGTAGGGTGATTGCCTATGCCTTTAGGTAGTTGAGAGAGCATGAGTTGAGATACCCTACCCATGACCTGGAGTTAGCAGTAGTTATTTTCGCCCTGAAGATTTGGAGACATTATCTCTATGGATTTAAGTGCAGTATTTATTCAGACCATTAGAGTCTGAAATATTTCTTCACCCAGAAAGGGCTCAACATGCGACAGAGGAGATGACTAGAGCTGGTGAAGGATTATGACTGTGACATCAGATATCACCCAGGGAGAGCCAATATAGTGGCTGATGCATTGAGTAGGCGAGTAGCCTTATCCAGTCTATCAGTTCAGAGAGAGTTGTAGTATGAGATTGCTAGAGAGCAAATTGAGATAGTGCTTGCGGGTTTCTCTAGACTTCAGATCAGATCCTCGTTGTATGATGAGTTCAGAGAGGGTCAGATGTCAGATGAGTAGACTTAGAGTATGATTCAGAGGATGTCAGAGAGATCAGTGCCAGACTTTGAGTTCAGAGATGGGATCTTGAGATCTAGAGACAGAGTTTGTGTGCCACAAAGTTCAGAGTTGAGACAGAAGATTTTGTCAGAGGCGCACAGTACGGTGTATTCAGCGCATCCAAGCAGTGCAAAGATGTACCAAGATCTCAAGAGAAATTTTTAGTGGTCAGGTATGAAAAAGGACATAGCAGACTTTGTTTCCAGATGTCTAATATGTCAGTAGGTTAAGGTAGAGCACTAGTGTAGCGACCCCCGCCCCAGGTTACTGTGCACTGCGGAAAATACTGTTCATAATAATAATATATACCTGAGACGGGGACCTCTACAGTAAAATCTGCTGCTGTATAAAAATTTTCTTAATAAGGAAACTGAAAATGAAATTTACTATGAAAGTAAACCAAATATAAGCATGGAAACCCAGGCTACTCATGTATGAAAATAAACTGGTCATACAGGGTATACGAAAAAGTAATACACACATATGTACATGAGAAATAAAGCATGCGAGCCAACATGCTATTTGCTGCTGCCGAGCCATATCCCCAAAATCTCGTAACGGTCTCGCTCCAATTCAGCCTCGAATCACTGACCTGCAAAAGGAAACAGGGAAGGGAGTGAGTAACAAAGTCACTCAACAAGCGTTTCCAAACACAACACTCGCAGGTCAAACAATTCACTGACTACGTGGCTCGCCACGTAGGAGATTCTGCTAGACAGTTTTCGTACTGAATTCTGTTATATTTCTGTTCTGATACTGTTCTGTTCTCATCTGTTTCTCATGAGATGCTGTACATGACAATAAAATGCATATGTTGATGTCATGTATACTGAAAAGCTGTAAAACTTGCCCTCAGGCTTGTTTTTCTGAAAAACTGTCTTTTCTGAAAACTCTTTCTGATAATAAAACTATGATCCAAAGATCCTGAATATATACGTATAGTATATGCTGAAATCTGTATCAGAAAGTACTGAAAATATCTGAAAATATCTGCTATGCTGGCCAGACTGATGAACACAGGGATTCGGCACCCTGGCCGTGTGAGTTCAAAGTCCTAATGAATCTACTGATGCACAACCAGCACTCTCTTTGACGAGCTTGGTCAGTGACTATATCCTCTCTAGCGGACGTTGGTTTCCCTCTCTAGCGGGTGTGCGAACTCACAAGTGCCCCCTCGTATCCACCCCTATCTGATATATGAAAAATCGTATATGTATATCTGAAAATCATGCTGTTGGACCCTTGGATCCAGTCTGAAAATATCTGGTATGGCATGCCATGCTAAATGCTGATAATCATGCATGAAATGCTGATTTCTGGTGTCATTTCTGAATTCTGTGTGCTTATAATTGGCTTAGAGTGGCTTAATTGGCTTTTAATCTCCTTTTTTTTTTTTTCTGATTTTCTGAAGGTGCACCGGCGTGTGTTCTAATGTGCACGGGCATGCGGCAAGGCACACGGGGCCGTGTGCTGGTCGTGTCCCTGGGCGTGCATGGTTCTGGAATATTTCATGAAAGCTGGGCAGGACACACGGGCGTGTGGGACAACACACGGGCGTGCAACAAGGGGCACACGGGCGTGTCTCACACTGTACGGGCGTGTCTCACACTGCACGGGCGTGTGGCTACCTTCTTCTTCTTCCCGTGTTCAGCGTACACGGGCGTGTGGAATTAGGGGAAAGCACACGGGCGTGTGTCACTCGGGCACACGAGCGTGTGTCTGGGTTTTCAGACGCACACGGGCGGCATGTACAGCCGTGTCCCATGCAGAAATGAGGACGCACGAGCGTGCCTCAGGGACACACGGTCGTGTGCTCGACCCAGATCCTACAAAACACGTCTGGAAATCCAGAAATTCCCACACCAACACTTCCACACTCAAAACTCAACACACATACAAGCTCAAAGTTGCTACTAGCATGCCCAAAATCATCATATCATCATCTCAACCATGCCAATCATCATACATGAAGCATATATCATCTGAAAACAGTATATACACATGTAAATCATAGAAACCACTCAATCATCAATCATGCATCATCTCACAGCTCAAACATGTTGGAAACAACTCAATCAAGCACACATCAAGTTCACATAAGCTGGAAACAGCCAAACAGGTTCTGAACTCAGCGAAAGAGGTAAGGAAAACACTTACCTCGCGCCATGGAAGCTCTATCTCTCTCTCTAGAAGACTCTGGATCTCGAATCTGAAGCTGAGCTACTGGGGGATCTCTCTCTGGAACTCTAGGGTTTACTGGAGCTGAGAGGAAGAAGAAGAGAAAACTGGAAATAAGCTGGGAACTGAAAATCTGTGCAACTGAAAAGAAAATAAACTAATACACGGCTAAAAGGGCAGACACACGGTCGTGTGTGCGGTGGAAAATAGCCATTTCCGCCCCCACATGCGCAGAAACTATAACTAAGCCCCAAAGGACTTCTAAATAACTCTTCTACCCCCCCTGAACTCTCTAAAATGACAATTCTACCCCTTGGGTCATTACAACCAGAGACCCTCAGGTTTACTTCATCCCTTGAGTATTCCTGAGTGGAAATGGGATGACATTTCCATAGACTTCATTTCGGGTCTTCCCAGAGTTCAGAGAGGATATGATAACATATGAGTGATAGTGGACAGATTGAGCAAATCAGCTCACTTCCTTCCAATCAGACAGGGTATGACTACAGATCAGTTGGGGAGACTGTATATCAGAGAGGTAGTTAGACTTCATGGTGTTCCCAGGACTATAGTATCAGATAGAGACTCCAGATTCCTGTCAGCTTTCTGGAGATCATTGCAGAGAGCCTTAGGGACCAGACTGTAGTTTAGTTCAGCATATCACCTTCAAACAGATGGCTAGACTGAGAGGGTAAATAAAATTTTAGAGGATATGCTCAGAGCCTATTGTATGAACTTTCGGACTGATTGGACAGAGTTAATTCCTCTTATGAAGTTTACATATAATAACAGTTATCAGACGACTATCCAGATGGCTCCATTTGAGGCGTTATATGGTCAGAAGTGTAGATCTCCTCTTCACTGGGATGAGATTGGAGAGAGAGATTCTCTGGAGACAGTTGTGGGTCCAGAGATAGTTCAAGGAATGATTGAGCAGATCAAGATCATCAGGCAGAGAATGAGACAGGCCCATGATCGATAGAAAAGCTATGCAGATTTGAGACGCAGAGAGATTGAGTTTTCAGTGGGCGACAAAGTGTTTCTGAGAGTTATTCCGTACAGGCAAGTTCTCAGATTTGGCAAGAAGGGGAAGTTGGCCCCTAGATTCATTGGTCCCTACGAGATACATGAGAGAGTGGGGGCAGTTGCTATAGATTAGCATTGTCAGCTAGCATGGACAAAATCCACAATGTTTTCCATGTGTCTCAGTTGAGGAAGTATGTGGGGGACCCTCCTCATGTGCTTCAGTTTTCAGAGATTGAGTTGGCAGAAGATTTGAGTTACCAAGAACTGCCAGTGTAGATTCTAGACTACAAGGTTAAAGTTCTCAGAAACAAACAGATTCCTCTAGTGAAGGTCTTATGGCACAACCAAAGAGTGGAGAAAGTCACTTGGGAAGTAGAGTCTGAGATCAGGGATAGGTTCCCAGAGTTATTCAGGTAAATTTCAGGGTCAGAATTTTTATAAGGGGGAGGAAATGTAGCATCCTAGTTTAGAAAACCCTTAGGGGTAGAGTTTCTGGGTTAGAAATAAAATCCAGAAATAGATTGGGAGTTTAGAAAAGTTCAGGGGTGAGTTAGTAAGTTTCCAGAGCCTGTGTGGCTTTCGTATGAATCCTTTCGGAAGGATTCGATCATGTGAATGCGTGGCAAATAAGTAAGACCCATTTTCCCTTGTGCACGCCCGTGCAGGTGGCATTATAAATAAGAGAGCCGAGAGATTTAGCTATTTTTCTCACCCAGCTTTCATTTTGGCCAAAGTTTCTCTCTTGTTTCAGCTCCTCCCGACATTAGAGAGGAAATCTAGCCAGCAGTAGCTCCCAATCTGGTTAGAGAGCTAAGAGATTAGTTGAAAGAAAAGCTTTCAGAGGCAATGGTGCGAGGTAAGTGTTTGCTTACTTCTCTTTGAGTTTTCCCAGCATGTTTTGATAGTTTGTGATGCTTTGATGAATCCATGGCATGTGAATGAACTTTGGGTATGCTTATATGTGGTTGCATGTGGAATTAGATGAGAAATTTCCACCCTTGAACCATGCATGTGCTTGTGTGTGTGTTTTAGTGAGAGAAAGATGATGCTTCCATGGTGAAATGCTTGATAGTTGATGCATGTTGAATTGGATGCTTCAAATGTGTTTATTGAGGTGCTGGGAATGTGTGTTTGAAGTGAATTTGTGATTGATTGTGAATTGGTTGAGGAATTATGCATTTCCAGGCGGGTGTTCTTGTTGAAGAACAAGACACACGACCGTGTGCCTTTGATTTTCCAGGAACACCCCCGTGTGCACGCTGTGTGCACCACCAGATCCCAGACCCGCGCCCGTGTGTCCTAAGGGACACACCCGTGTGTAAGCCTTTTCAATGAAATTGCCTAGAATTCCAGTAGCTTGCACGGCCAGACGCACGACCAACGCACGGCCCCGTGCATCTGGGCACACGCCCATGTGTCCATTACATGTACGCTTGTGTGTGAGCCCTGCACGCTCGTGTGCCTTGCCCACACGCCCGTGCCTCAGCAGATTTTCAGAAAAAAGTATAAATTGATTTAATTAAGCATGGGAAATCAGATAAATGGCTAAATTACTTTAGATAAGCATCAGATAAGCATGAATTCAGATAATAAAACTGCATATGCATACCATAGCATGACATGCAGCATGAGAGATGATCAAGGGATCCGAATTCAGTAGTATTTAGTATTCAGAACTTGATGTACGGGTAAGAGTAAGGGTGAACTCGAGGGGGCATCTATGGGATTCAGTTTTCTGACACCAGTCAGAATGTCCAGCATTACAGATTCAGCCTTCTGACACCAGTCAGATCGTTCAGCACAGTATATTTAGTTTTCTAGCCAGTAGCTATACTGTTCAGCCCACATGGCCAAAATGTCGAATCCCTGTGTTCACCAATCTGATCAGCACAGCAGGTACCTTCGGGTACATTCAGATATAGAGATTTCAGATGCATGAATCTATCAGATATTTTCAGTTAGCATGACATGACATACACATCATGACATGATTAATTAATGGGATCAGATAAATCAATAATCAGATAATCAGTAAAGTAGTTTTAGATTCCAACAAGCGCATAGATGTATGAATAGGGCCAAGGCCAGGTATGTTTGTGATTGTATGTTGCTTGCTTGGGTTTCGAGGGAAGTAAGGAGCGCTTACTGGGTGATCTTTATCACTCATCCCCCTCCTTCTTCCTCCCTTTTCAGGTTTTGGTGCTGTTGGCTTGGAGTAGGTGGATCGAGGCTAGCGGGAGAGGGCCCACACCACAGTTTTCAGCATGTTTATTTTCAGTTTTGGACCTGATGGGTCGTGTTGTAAATATTTTCAGTTACTCAGATGTAAAAGAACAGTATGTATATATGAAAAAAGGCCAGTGTGGGCTCATTGTATAGTTTATGTATTTTCAGTTTACGCTTCCGCATATGTAATTCAGTTGTACAATAGTAGTTTCAGGTTTTATTTTCATAGGATTCCCGTTGTGGGCACCCGTATTTTCAGATTATTAATAAAAGTCTTTTCAGTATTCAATAGCAGGGGTACTCGTGGCGGCGGGTCTTACATGTGTGCACAACACCGAAGCAACATTTCTAGCGTAACCATGTCAGGAATGCTCAAGTCAAACACACGGTTGTGTCACACTTTGACACACAATCGTGTTACTAAATTTTATGAAGAAGCAAGGGTATTCTAGTCGTGTGGTGGTAAACATGCTTAGTTAAAGAAGAATGATGAAACATATGACTGTACGTATTTTTGTCATATGACCATATGTATATACTTTAAGAAAAACATGAGACGCTTAGTTATGTAGCATAGTCATGCATAAGTTAGGGACCACAGTCAACACATGACCGTGCGAAAAATATCCACACAACTATGTGTTATTGAATATGAAGCACACCACCATATAAGTCATGTAGGGATGATTATGTAGAGTGACTTTAAGGCTTACAACCTAGATACGACCATGCATAATCAATACACGATCATGTACAAGCAAAATAACTCTTGTGTGAAGACTGTGTGTTACTAGTGTTAAGAAGTCACGTGAGCTTCAGGAATTTTAAACATTAGTCATGAAGATATGAAGGACGACCATGTTTCCTAAGCATACGATCATGCACTATTGACGTGTATCTTAAATTCGACTTTTAGGATTTTTTTTCGAGGCCATAAATGCAACAAACAAGATCATGCGCCTGAAAAATTTATTGCAAAACTATCTTTTTCAACCAACCCAAAGGATAGAAGGTTCCTTACCATGTCAAGCAACCAATCAAGTATAAAAAGAGGTCATTTTAGGAGAAGAAGGTTAGAAAAATGTATTGTACATCTAAGCCTTGTATTCTTCACAAATTGCTCACTAAGAAATCTTTCCCAAGCTCATACTTGTACACATTTGAGAGAGCTGAACTTCACTGTGTGTTACAACCTAATTAGAGGTATTCCACATTCTTTCTATATTGATAAATTATTTGTAAAAAGGATGAAATTCCCTTGGTAAAAAACTATTATATCTTTGGTGTTGAAAGATAGTGAAACTTTAATCAGGTTGTGATTGAAGAAGATGACGTAAGAGGCTTGTGTTCAGAGCTCTGAATCTCTATAAATTTGACTGAGCACTTTCTAACTCTTCTCTCTAAATTTTGTGTTCATTTGATTTATATTTATTGTGTGATTTATTTAGTTTTCACTGCTTAGCTATAGTTAAAAAAATTTCAAACTTTTTTGAATTTTAAATAATCCTATTCACCCCCCTCTAGGATTATTTCTTTAGCCATTAAGGTTTTCAAAATGCATGAGTTTCATAAAGTTACATTGCTTAAATTTGATCTTGTTCATCTTGCCTTTGTAATATGTATAAAAATTACTCTTAGTAAGCTTACATGTGTGGTTGTTTTAGATTGTGGAATTCTTTTCCTGGATTTCCTTTACTTTTGGATGTTTACCATGATCATAAGGAAGTATTGGTGGAGTAGAATTCATATCACAAGGCATAATAGCTTTATGCTATAGCATGTGGATGCGTAAGCGCACTATAGTACTAGGTGAGAAAGGTAGATCTGTCAACCTTTGTTCTTTACTTCTTCTTCAATCCAAATAGCTTGGCTAGGCTTCCATCTTAAGTTTTGAACTTGTTATAGAGCCATTTAATGGATTGGAACTCCTTGAACTACCATGCATTGAGGGTGGAAAACTTTGGTAACATTTGCTTACATAGCTTGAATTTGTTCTCACCACTTGCTTTTATGGACTAAATCTTGCCTTGAAAGATCAGGTTTGTTCATGCTTTGATTAGTTCAAATGACTTTAAAGTGCTTTAAAGGGTTTGAAACATAACTTGAAGGTATTAACATATGAAATGTCGATGACACCTTCAAAGTCACAATTGGATTAGGAATTGAATTGTATACCAATACAATACTTAACATACATTTAGCATAATCTAGATATGACAACATAATCATATATATCAATCAAGCAACTTATTTCATCCAATCAATCATGGCAATCATAATACATATGAAGCAAAAAAACCATGTAATTAATAAATGAAAACTTTGTGCACTTACTTGGTTTGTGCCTATCATCTTAAGCTCCCTTTAATTGAATTCAAATCTTTCCTTATCAAAAGGCTAGGTGATTACATCAACAAGTTGGTGGTTAGTATTAATAAATTCAATTAAAATGTCACATTTGCTAACATGATCATACAAGAAATAATGTCTAATATCTATATGATTTGTTCATGAATGCAAGATAGGATTTTTTGGACAGTTGAATTGCACTTGTATTGTTATAATAAATAGGTATTTTATCCATTTTTAAACCAAAATCTACCAATTTTTGTTTCATCCAAAGTAATTAGGCATAATAACTAGCCATAAAACATACTCAACTTTTATAGTAGTTATTACAACCAAATTTTGCCTTTTAGAAAATCATAAAACTAACATATTTCCTAAAAATTGGTAAGTGTCGCTAAGGCTTTTCTGATATGTTTGACATTCTTCAAAATTTGGCATAAAACAATGCATGTAATTCAAATGATGAGTACTTAAGGAACCATAAGCTAATATTAAAGGTTCCTTCAAAATACCTCAAAATTTGTTTCATGACATTTAGATACGATTCCTTAGGATTTGCTTGAAATCATGCACACATGCATACACTAAACATAATATGACCTAGATGTAATTAAAGATAACAATACACTTATCATGTTATTATATGATTTTGTGACAAGTTAAAAATAATGAATCTCTAATTTGATTAAAGTGCTCATAGGTGTTAGTTGCTCTTTAGCCTCATACAAGTTGAACCTTTTAACTAAATCATGCATATATTTGGATTGGTTGAGCAAGCTCATTTCCTTTGTTTGATTTGGGGTCCAAGAAAGTAGGTAAACTCTCTCATCATACTCATTTTGAATTCACCCTACATTATCTTAGAATACTCTATACATAGAGATTCATTAGTAGCACCAAATGTGATGTCATGCATATAAATTTGAACAATTAAGGTGTCTTATTTATTTATGTCTTCCAATAAACAAAATTGTATCTACCTTTCCTTTTGAAAAACCATTTTAATAAGAAAAAAGGTGTTTAATCTTTCATACCATGCTTTAGGACCTTGTTTTAAACTATAAAGTGCTTTAGTTAATTTGAAAACATGATTTAGAAAATTTGAGTGAGGTTGTTTAACATGTAGCACCTTTTGAATAAATCTATTTAAAAAAACACTTTTAAAATCTATTTGAAATAGTTCGAAATTCAAATGGCATATATAAGCAAGTAATATTCTAATTACTTTTAATCTAGCTATAAGGGCATAAGTTTAATTGAAATCAATACCTTTCTTTTAAGAGTAGTCTTGAGCAACTAGCCTTGCTTTGTTTCTTACAACAATTTTAGACTTATTCACTTTGTTCGGGTATACCAATTTTGTGTCGATGGAAGAATAATCCATTGGCCTAGGAATTAGCTCTTATACATGGTTCCTCTCACATTGGTTGAGTTTTTCTTGCATGACCATCACTTATCCTTCACCTTGCAAGACATCCTGTACCTTGTTTGGCTTTATTTGTGACAAAAAGCCATAAATTTGCATATATTCTATATAGATGCTCTTGTCCTTTCTTCTTGAGTTGAACCACTAATAATCTCACTTTCTTTGACTTCATCTTTCACACTTGGAAATGAGATCTCTTTTTGTATTTCTTAAGGAATTGAACTATCAATACATTTAGAAAAAGATTCATCAAATACCACATATATAAGCTCTTCAACAACTTGTTGAAGGCTCTATATTCTATATGCCTTAGAGGTGAAGAAAAATCCTAGAAAAATCACTTTATTTAATTTGGAATCAAAATTTTCTAGGTTATCTTTTCCATTGTTAAACACAAAATACTTACATATAAAAATATGAAAGTATACAATATTAGACTTCTTCCCTTTAAATAATTTATAAAGAGTTTTCTTGAGGATTAACCTAATCATGACCATATTAATAATATAACATGATGTGTTTATGGCTTTACCATAAAATAATTTTGATAATCATGCTCACACAACATGGTCTTAGCTTTCAACTAATGTTCTATTTCTTTTATCAAAAATGCTATTTTGTTCAAAAGTTCTACATATTGAAAAGGAAAGAGTTCTATATATTGAAAAGTTATGTTTAATGTCATACTTATCACAATATGATTTGAAATCTAAATTTTCAAATTCTTTCCCATGGTCATATCTAATACATATAATCATATAACCTACTTAGTTTTACAATTTCATAATGAATGGAATAAATGTTTTAAAAGCTTTATTTTCGTATGCAAGTAATAAACCCTAGTAAATTTTGAAAAATCATATTTTATCACAGAACAATAGTACTTTCCACCTAAACTTGTGGTTCTAGATGGTCAACATAAATCCAATATAAAAGTTGTAAAGGTCTAGAAGTTAAAATATAATTTTTGATTTTAAAACACATCCTCATTTGTTTCCCTAATACACATGTGTTACAAATTTGGTCCTTTTTGAAAATTAAATTTGGTAAACCTTTGACCAAATTCCTTTCACAAAGCTTTTTCTAAAATATCGATGATTGCATGTCCTAATATTATACACCACAACAACATGTCTTCTTCCTTAGTTAACATAAGGCCCAAATCTATAGATAAGATTTCATGCAAATTTATAATATAAACATTTAAATGTCTATGACGTCTGAATACAACAACATTTATGCTAACATTTATAATTTCATAACATAAAGCATGAAAACACATTTTAAAGCCCTTATCACATAATTGACTTATACTAAGAAAATTATGTATAAGACCTTCAACCAATAAAAAATTTATTGATAGATAAGGAAAGGTTACCTATTGTGCTGGTGCCAATTACCTTGCCTTTAGAATTGTCTCCAACGTTGATGTTTTCTCTATCTTTAGTCTTTAAAAAGGTGAAGAAGTACTTGTTTTTGATTATATGTCTTGGGCATCCATTATCTAAGTACCATTTGCTTGACCTCTTGTTATTCGCCACAAGACAAACAGTTTTAGGTCCAAGTTGGTTAGTCCTGATTATCCTTTTTGGAACCTAAACCTTTTTCACTCTAAAAGGTTTCCTATTCTTAATTGGACATCCTCTAATTGTATGTCCGACGTAAGAACCAAACTTGCATTTCATGCCTAATGGATTTGGTTTCTTTAATGACTTACATGTGCTAGCAAAAGGGTTACCCTTAGTGTATCTTAAACCCTGCTTATGTAGACTGGTTATTTGAGATGCTATCATCTCATCTAACCTTTTTGTTCCAATGAATTTTTCTAATATCTCATTGGACTTATGTTCTTTGCCTTTTAGTTCATTATTTCCCTTTTTAATGATTCTAGTTCATTTGTAATATCATTATTTTTATACAATATGGTATCTAATTCTAACTTATTCTTTTCATACTTGTATGTTAACTCGTTCAGTTCTTTTTTCATGTATTCTAAATTCTTCTCAAGCATTTTATTTCTAGGATTAATAATTTTAAATTCTACTACTAAGGAATCAAAAGAATCTTACAACTTATCATAAGAAAAAGAATTTTGATCACATATCTCATCTTCAAAATCACTCTTAACTATGAAACAAATGTTGGCCCTTTATTTCTTGTTCACTTTTTTCAATTGAATCATCACTACCACTCCAAGTAGAGGCAAGTACTTTCTTCTTGAATCTTTTTTCCTTTTTCTCTTTTATTTTCTTCCTTAAGAGAGGACAATATTACCTAATGTACTTAACCTTTTACACTTATAACAAGTGACCTCCTTGTCATTTTCTTCCTTTCTTTTTAACCTAAAAGACCTTTAACCTTTACCTCTCTTGGTCCTTAATGGAAACTTGCTAAACCTTCTTACCAATAAACTCATGTCTTTTTTATCCATCTAAGACTTATCCTAATCCTTATTGCTAGCTTTTAAGGCAATACCTTTTGTGCTTTTACTCTCTTTCTCCTTTAGTTTCCTTTTTATTACAAAAGTTAAAAGGCTTTTTATCAACTTATCTATTCGTATCTTGGACAAAACTTTTGACTCTTTGATAAATATTAACTTTATAGTTCATGACTCAAGCAAAGATCTAAAAACCTTTTTTATTAGCTTTACAGTCTTAAATTTCTTACAAAGTCTTTTCAAGTTGTTTACCAAATTGGAGAAATGCTTATGGATATTCGTAATTCTTTCATCAAACTTCATTTCAAATAATTCACATTCTTTAAAAAGTTTGGATTCCTTGACTTAGCTAGTTCCCTCATGAGTGGTTTGCAAAATAGTTCACACTCTTTTGTTGACTTACAATATAAGGCCCAGTTAAACTTTATGAAATCTAAAGCACAAAATAGGATGTTAATGGCTTTAGTATTTAAGCTCAATAATTTCTCATTCTTGAGTTCTAGGATCTTTAGGAATCAAAGCTCAATAATTTAACCTTAACGTTTGTAAGGAATGAATTTAAGATTACACAATACTTTTACAAGGTTGATAATCAATTTAGAACACAAAGGTCTCTCAAAGAATACAAGTAAAAGCTTAATATAAGAATTTAAAGTGAGAAAATGGAGAGCAAGAATGAAAACTTAGTTTGCAAATACAATCTCTAACCTTTCCTACTTCAGAAAAACTTTTTTACATAGGTTTTTGAATACTTCAAATGAAAAAGAGCAGTTTAAAACAAAAACTATTCATTGGTTGTTAAGAAATAACATCTACATTTAATTCTTCATATATACATGGTTGTGCACTTCGAGTGTACAATCGTGCTTTCTTTATTTATTATCTCAAGTAGACTCCTAACTGATAAATTTATCAACTTTACCAAACCACACATGGTCATGTATTCCCTTTATATTATAATGTGCCTTCATTTGAAATTGTAGACACCTTATTTTGATGATTACTCAAATGTAATTATATAAGAATAGTAATAATTAAGCATGTAAAAAGTTAAATCTAAGTTTAAGGGCATGAAATGTATTTATATTATATGTTGATGAAATTATATTACTGGAAAACATCCTAAGGTACGTTCTCTCTTTGTTTCAATTAATTTTGATGATAAGTGTTGAATTGAAAATGAATTTGTGATTGATTAACGTTGATAAGGAGAGTTTATGCATGTTTAGTGTTGATAATGAAATTATGATGATGATTAATGTTGATGATGAATGTGTAAGCATCATTTAGTGTGTTTGATACTCTAATGGATGTATAAATTATGTTTGATGATAATATATGGTGTTTATGATGTTTTGGTTGTGATTTATAGTGGTCGATGGTTGTTTGGCGGAGATCTATTGAAACATATCATGACATTTGACCATGCATATGGTTAAGCCCTCAGTTATGCACTAATGTTCTTTAGCATTACCACTGTGTGTACGTCGTATGCAAAATCATATAAGAAGTGTTAAAGGTGTTCCTTGGTGACAAGCCCGTGAGATGGTGAGTCACAATTGTATGGCATGTCAATTCTATGTCAACTGGAATTTAGGTGAAACACGATCATGTAGCTTGTAAGTGCACAATTTTGTGTTATGTCCAAAATTGAAAATTAAAAGGAAATAATTTTTTAAACAGTAGGAAATAAAGAAAAATAATAACATTTCATGCATTTTTATGACATGACATGCCAAATGAAATGATTTTAACTAAAACTATGAAAAATGCTTTTCTCACTTTTTTTAATCTTCTAAACAAATATGCATATTTTATGAAAAATAAAAAAATGACGTTGCAAACATTTTTAAAGGTAGATATGAAAGGGCATCTATGGGTTCGTATATCTATTAAAGAGAGAACTGAACATATATTAGAGATGAGATAGTCATTGGTTAAGCTCATTAGAGAGAGTATTAGTCATGCATTAGAAGAACTCATATGGTTAGGGTGTCAAATCTCTGTGTTTATCAATTTGATCAGCACATGAGTTTTTATGAAATTTTAATGAAGGATAATGATTTTATGATAAGTTTTATGATGAAATTTTCAGATCAATTATAATAAGTTTTTATGATAAGATCTTTAAGTCAATTATGAAAATTTAAGAATATGATTTTTAAGCATGAAGTGTTTGGGCTAAGTCATGGATTTCAACATGACATACATGTCTTAGCATGATCACAGAGAAAAGAAAGTAAGACTTATATAAGATAAGAAAAATTAAATTAAAACATTAAAAGTTTATGATAAATTAAGTAAGACTTTTAAGATAAGAATTTAAGGATAGGGTTATGTATACTAAGTTTAATAGTTTAGTTGTTGAATGACTTGTCACTCATTCTAATCTCTTTCCATACAGGTTAAGTTGTCTTGCATACTTAGTAGGTGCACATGAAAGGCTATAATTGTCAGGATTGTGTTTGAGTTTTATGTACAGTTTATGATTACTTTTGAGATTTATGTAAAGTTCATGTTTTTAGTTTTATGTTTTCAAAACATTTGTCATGGTTTACATTGTAAGCAATATTACATTTCACATTTTATGAAAAGTTAATAACAAGGTATTATTCAGAAAAAAGTTTATGTATGTTATATTTTAATTAAGTTTATAATTTTTGCTTTAGAAGTATAAATGAATGTTTAAAGATTTTCACATACATTATAAAGAAGATATGTAATAGTATTATATTAAATAAGTTATAAAAATATACATATGGTAGTATTGCAAAGTGCATGCTTACTTACCGTATACACCAGTGCATTTTTTGCTTACGCTTACGCTAGCTTCATCGTGTGCTTTTCCTTTTTATTATGCCCAACTCCTTATGCATGCTTATCTCTGTACTGCACTAGCTTGTTGTTGACCAATGATTAGGGGAATTAATCCCCCCAATCATGGCCTAATCAAGGGAAGTTAATCCCTTGATCAAAGACCATAATTAGAGCTTTTCATGATTAAAAAAAAAGTGGGAAAAAAAATTGAAAAGGGATTTTGACAATTTTGGGGGGGAGGGGGGGGGGGCGGGAATTCAAAAATTTTGGTGATTGGAAGTAGCGATCTCTAAACAAGTTTCTTCTCATCAAATTATCCTATAGAAAAAAAAAACACTCAAACATAGACACCTACCCTCCTAGAACCATTTTTCAAACTTAACTGAAATCAATTCCAATTGCCAAAATGCTCGATTATCCTTGACTCGACGATAATGAAGTTTTGTTGAAATCACCATCCAAGTAAGTTCTTGAGGGGACTTATTTAAATTATTATGTGTATCTGTTAAAAACTGAGGCCATAATCCAGTTGTCAATTTTCCTTTTATCTATAAAAATATAAGCATGATAAATTGCCTTGTATTGTTCACTTAATGTGAGATTTATTTAAAATCAAAGCATATTAAATTTGATGGCTATTAAATTATATCATTTTGTTGAATATATACGAGCGATGTAAAATGAAACATGGTTATGCAATTGGACATATGTGCACGACAATACTGTGATTGGATTTCTTTCAATCATATATTCTTGACATGATTATCAATTGATTGAATATGATTAAACATATTTCATATAATAACATTTGTTTGTACATGGCTACAATTGGAATTAATATGGTGGATAAATATGTGGATTTAGGATTGGTTTATTTACATGACTCATATTTTAATTGTGTGCATGAAGAAATTTTTGAAAAGTTATATAAAGACCTTTTTATGCATGCATTGGGAGTCTAATGACAATTACATATCATGTTACCGAGATTAGAAAGTTTTCCTTAAGTCATAAGAATTAAAACCTCTTTTGTATTTTTAATGTCAAATATGTTTTGAGTTTCAATTTCTACACGTAAGGAGAAACACCTTTTTTTTTTTCCCTGTGGTTAGTTCATATGCACATGAAATTAGATCGAGGTTTGATAACTTAATTTTGTCTACAATGGGTTTATAATTGTATGAATAAAAATGGGCTAAATTGATGTTTGTTTGAGAAATAATTATTACATGTGAAGAATCAATGTATTAAAAGTCACGACTAAAGGTTATTTATTGTGATTAGGCGAATGGAATATTTGAAGTGACATACTTTTCTAGGTCTGCTTGACTTTTATCTCTAAACATGAACCCGCGAAAAAGTAGGATACCATGAATGAGTCAAAGAAAAATGTGATTTGGATTCTTCTAACTTTGTTTACATTTTTTTTTATTTAATTTGCCCTAATATAATTTGTTTTGCAAGCATTTAAATTTCTAGGTTTGTTTAGGTTAAAAAAATGTATCAGGGTGTATGTGTAAATAAGTTGTAATTTTTTTTATTATTTCTTACTCTTGCTTTCTGTGTTGTGGATGCTTGTTTTGATTTTCAATATATATATATATATATATGCATTGCATATTAACAAAACGGAATTTAATGAACTTAGATAACACGTTTAACAAATAAACCATAATGGTAGAGGTTAACCTTTGGATCAGACAATATAGATGTCTAACATCTTTCTATCATCACACCTAACCTTTCAAACCCAACCTATTAGGTAGATGATGTAGGTTAGATCCTCTACAAGAAATTTATAAATCGTTAGTCCTCACCAATATGTACTTTTTTAGGATAATCTTCAAGTGACAACTCCATAGACACCGCAATGAGCTAAAAACTTGTTACACACTTCTCTTGACCACATCTAGGGTGGTCAAACAAGAGCTATAGGTTTGTCCTGACTCGATGTGACAAAAATCAGTGTCATAGAAATGACACTTTAAAATTGAAAAAGGCAAAAGTAGTAACATGATACCTCATACGAGATAACACATGTCTAAGATTTTGCCTATGTATGGACAAGTGTCTTTGACACATGGTCGTACTTCAAACATAGTTAACTTTGTTGATTAAGCATAACTGTTTAACATAGGTTGCCTTGCTAGTGCAACTCTTCGTCTTTTACGCCACTTTATTTTTTTTAACAAATGGATGTGTGTCCTTTGCATACACAATCATGCATCCTAAAAGATGTTGACTTTTTCAGTTTTTTATTACACATTGGACCTTTGCATTACTGACTTGCTAATGTTAACCAATCTTTTTGCATACATAGTTATGTGCATTAACCCCATAATCGTGTAAGACCTTAATCTTCATATATATGAACGTATGTTATCATTACAAGATTGTGATACTAAGTATAAAAATGCTTCTAACTACATACCATAGCACGGGATCCTTATAAGGCGTCATGTCCTGGCACACACAAGTGTTAAAACAATGAAGCACAATTATATATCTAAGACACACAATCGTGTGTTTAAGAATTCTTGTAAAATAAAAGATTGTCTATTTGGTCATGAAATAATTTCATGTCACGGGTAAATTAGTCATTTTAATATTTTACATATTTTAGTTACCATCAAAACACTAAGAGTCCAACAATATGTCCAAATTAGTATTAGATTTGATAATAACTAAATCCTTTGTTGATCCACCATTTTTTTTGTGCTAATTATGACATAATCAATTGCTCACTTTTATAACATCCCAATTACGATGATGTATTTGTTGACATCAAAAAGTATCACTTCTAGAACAAAACGATCGAGCGACCTTAAATCAATAGACCATATGAACTTATCAAGTTAAGATGATATTTTTATAGACATAAGAGTCATTATCTACGTGGAATCCTTCTATGGGTTTTTTCTAGTAAACATAACTACAAAATCATGCACCAATGTGTTGTACTAGGCCACAAGCAATAAACTTCGATACACAGAAATGGTCACCACTTTTCTATAATCGCTTAACACTATGACAATCCTTACTCCATTGTCCATTCCCAAGGTCATAGTGATGTTAGGATTACAATTGGTTCAAGTATGACCACTAATATGAGCATAGGAAAAACATAATCAGTTAACTGATTCCCTCGTCTTAATTATACCATATTAAGGATACATTGTACGTATCAAACAATATAAAACTAAAATGTCTCATTTCATTAATAATCAAATAATGTATTTACAAAATATAATTAATACATTTACACAATAAATACATGTCTATGAGACACCTACCCCAACAAAAAGGTGTTAGGATCCCACAGGTTGTCAGTCATTCATATGATGTTGCTACTACTGATAAATTGAAACTAAAAATGAAGAAAACATTTTAGCTATATATGAAAAATATAGCTTGTTTGATAATTCTTATATAATACAACCAATTGATGACTCTTAAGTTATTAGTAATATTGATATTGTTGATGTTAATCCTAAAGATTTCATGATGGTCATGTTTAATGAGGAGAAGGGTAAACAATGAGCTATGTAACCAAAATTTGAGTTAGGAAAAAATCTAGCTGAAAACATTGATGATTACAAAGACAAGAAATTTGATATCTTGAATAGGTAATTAGTTAGCTTATTAAGACCAAATTTTCTTTTTTATAGCATAAGATATCTTAGCTATGCCTATTTTGACTATTGTATCCGAATTAACTTTTGGTATTGTCGATCATATATTAGATCCATTTTATAGCTCTCTTATTCCTAAGATGGTGAAGGTTTTCATTCAAGCACAAGATTGGATTCGAGCTACAAGTGACCTATTCATGATTAAAGAGAGTTTGTAAGAGATTAAAGAAATTAAGTCAGGTAAATTTTTTTCTTCAGCTTTATTTATTTATAATTTATTTATATATAATGTATTGACCATATTTAGTATTTCTTAACCTTTGTTGATATTACTTGTTTTCCATTTTTGTAAGAATTTTTGTTACCAATAGAAACTACTAATCAACTAGAAGATGATTAATACCATCACTTTAGTCACTATAGAGAATTTTGTCAACTTAATCATATCAATGAGTTGCAATTCTAGGCCCACATAGTCTTATTATATTTATATTTATATTTACATTATTTGATTGTTCTATAGAAGGTAATTGTTTTTTTTTTTTTTTTTTTTGCTTTTTGTATGTGTATTAGAACTTGTTGATTATGTTCTTTATGAAGTGTTTTCTAAACTACACAAATCATCCTTTTGTATTACTTTATCTTTGGTATTTTCATCATTAATTTTCTTTATCTATTCCCTTTTTACAAGGTGTGATAGTGAAGAGAGTTGAACTAGTTTTAAATTCTAATGCAAAAATTATATCGAAGGAGGCAAGGAAGGAGTTGTTTCTAGTGACAGAAACTACTATAGTTATGGTTCATTTTTCTTTTTAAACAATCTTGAGAATTTGTATCATTGTTAATCGTTAAAGACCTAGCAAATAGCTAAATATATCTTTGATTAGTTCTATTTCATTTATCTTTTTGGTAAGGTTTCTTATATTTTGTTGGTTTTCAACTAAGAATGGGTTTAAAAAAAAATGGTATAGTTATTACATAAATTATGATGCCCTGTTTTTGTTTAAATATGCAATTTTGCAATGTTTTAGACCAAAACAATGGAGCATGATTATAGTTTATTGATTTATATTGGTTGTTATTCATGAACAATCCACCATAATTTGCTCTTATTAGAGTCACCAACTTAATATCTTATCATCTTATATAATGTCTCTTAAAAAGGCCAAAAAAGTTCCATAAAGTTTTTGTTCAAGTGACTTCTCAAATTGTAACTTAAGAGGAAAACAAAATATCATTCAAAAAACCATGTAACCACAAAAAATCAATTCAATTACTTAGTTACCTTGTTAAACTAGTCTAATTCTTAATTAGATTTGATTGAAACTAGTTCAATTCTGGTTTATCAATTTCTCTAAACCCAAAATTTAGTTTGATCTGGAGATCCAGTTAACCAGTTTTACAAAGCCCTAGGTTAGAATTGAATAATAGTAAAATCAGCCTTGAAATCTTCGTCTTTTTTAATTTTTCTGCCATGTGTGATTTGCATCCAATATGTGAGTTACGCATGGTAAAAGCATATTAAGGTAAAAGGTTAAATGATATTTGCCATATATAATGTGTGTGGTGGAGGTTAATTGACATTTTGCACAAGTAAGGGTAATTAAAATTTTACATTATATTAGTTAGACATTTAAGCCATGCATGATAGGAGATAGTTGAAATTTTGTCATGTGTGACTTGCATAATGAGGGCTAATTGATATTTTTGATAATGACTAAATAAAAGTTTATATTAGATTAGTTATAGGCATGCGAGTCATAAATGATAGGGGTTAAATGAATTTTTATCGTGTGTAATTTAATAAATGTGTGGCTCACATAGTAAGGGGTAATTGAAAATTTTCGCAAGTGAGGATCTAAATGAATTTAAATTCTATTAGTTATAGACATACAAGTCGCACATGGTAAAGGCTAAACAAATTGTTTTTATGTATGATTTAAGATATGTGTAACTCGTATGGTGGGGCATAGTTGTAATTTAACCATAACAGAAAGAAATTCATATTTGTCAAACATACTTGCTTTGTGAAAGAACTTTGTTCAATTTTATTTTTCAAATTTTTGTTACGTGTTATGCAAGCATATTTGATTATGTGCAAATGTTCTTTATTGCAAGATACAATAGATATACTCCCTTAATCTCCTTCTTGTTAAGTTATGCCTTACAATGAATCTTGATCAATCTTGTGAATATGCCCTTCATAGATGATCAAGCTCTACATTTTAACAAAGAGACCATTAAGACACAATGATGAATATTCACACAAACCTTAACGAGCAGCTGAGGAGACTTCCAAAGGTACACATTTTTTATGATAATGCATTTCAATTATATATGTTGTTCATCCATGTCTTTTTTGGCCATCTTGATTGGCAGTATATGTGTATTATATATTGTATTTTTATGCCAATTATGTATATTTTAGGGATGTAAATTGATAATCTTATTGTATTAAATTTTGTATTATGATTGTGTTATTTGAACAATTTATACATAACATTTTTTTTTTTTTGTTAACATAATTCATTGTGTTACCCTTCATTCTTGTCCATTACTTTCTGTATTGAAAATTTAAGTTATCATACTTAATATATTGTCATGTGGGTTTATACTTATTTATTGAAAAGTATAGTATTAAAGTTACATGACATTGTATACATGTTTGTACGTGTGCATTTTGGTTAACCTTAATAATGAGTACTGGGTTTGTGACAAAATTGACTTGATATAATGGTCAGTCATAATATACAACTTCAGGTTGAAGAGTTATATGGAGGATCAAGATAAATTTATAGAATGTATTAGCTGATACTTGTCCTATTCTTATTGTGCTTGCTTAGATGAGTTATTGGGTGGATTTTGAAAATTTTTGTCACTCTAATCCCTTGATTTTGAAAAGAAAGGGTGACTTGCAACAACAAGTGGTTGGATTGGACAATTGTGGGGTTTTGTACTGTATTAGATGTAACATTATTAGTATGTTTGTGTTATATTGTATTAGATGTACTATAGTCAAAGTACATGATATATTTGTATTGCATTGTATTATATGTAGCATATTTGACGTGTATTGATATATTTAAACTGTATCACATTAGATGTAACATGAATATCTATTGGTTC
Source organism: Anacardium occidentale (assembly GCA_026122585.1). Lineage (NCBI taxonomy): Eukaryota > Viridiplantae > Streptophyta > Magnoliopsida > Sapindales > Anacardiaceae > Anacardium > Anacardium occidentale. The sequence continues at coordinate 32,121 of JAJEJH010000965.1, read as the reverse complement.
ATTAACATCACAAATACATACATAATATAAACACTTATGAGATAACATTAGCATCATAAACACATACATAATATGAAACTTCATGTTAAAGTTTGTGCAATTACCCTTAGTTGCATTTAAAAAATTAGATATTTTCTAGGCTACGGTCGCTTTCCAATATAACCCTTTAATTTTTCATTTTACCTGAGTTTTTTCATAGACTACATGTTTTTAGCACATGTGATAAAAATATCAATTATCTTTAAACATGAAATATCCATAAACCCTTTACAATACACATAATAAAATTTCAATATAACCCTTTTTTGTATTTAATTTTAGATTTCTACTATATTTGTATAACATTTGAAATAGTGACCAATTCCATGTAAGCAATTGGTAGGGGATCAAGCTCAAGCTCAAAATTATAATGTTATCAAGCTCGAGCTTTAGGAGAGTTTGACTTGTCAAGTTTACGAGTTTTAAAAAAATCGATTCAAATAGACTAAAATGATGTAGTTTTGATCAATATGCATCAAAATGATGTTATTTTAATGATTGATTTAAAAACACTCATTAGAAAGCTCGATAACAAACTTGACTCAAAAACTTTTTAATAGACTTGTTAAAAAGCTTGGTTTGACTTGTTTAATATCGAGTTTGAACTTGTAATCACCAAACTCATTAAGTTTGAGCTCAAACTTGAATTCAATTCATTATTAACCAAGTCAAATCTATGTTCAATCTAATTTAAATTTAATTCAATCTGAATTTGATTTTAGTAGTTGATTATTTCAATTAAATATTTCCAAAGAAATTTAAGAGATATGGCTTTCAACTACAAACCTTAAATGGCTAGTAGTATAGTCATTTCAAGTTCTTTTACTCCATATACAATTGGGAAAATCATTAATATTTAAAATCTGAAAATATAACTGTATCACTAACACAAATGGAGACAATTAGTCCCACCAAATTGTAAGACTCTTTTGCGAGCTAATATTAATTATTATTTGTTTGTCCTTTTAAAAAACATAGACAAATTGTAGTCTAGTAAATATTTTAAATAGGCTTAATATGATCAGTTTTGTGTATAGCCCAATACATTTCATAATGTAATAATTTGGAAAAAAAATTGGTATGGGCTCATATATAGTTTACTGAGCTTTTCATGGAAAAACCCAATAAATCTATTATAAATTCAACGTTTGGTCCCCTGTTTCAATACATTTTTTGGCAATATTTTTTCATTCACAAATTTTATTGCTCTTTAGGTGCTCAAAAAAAGGAAGACACAGCCTCGAAGATTGATAATTAATTTTTTTGTGAAGTGATTATGAATCAGTAATTATTATAACACAAACAGGTATGTCTAAATTCATCAGAAACATTTTTACAATATTCTATAATTGGATATGAAAGAAAATGTTTCATTGGTAGGTTGAATTTTTCCTACATTTGGTATCGGAGCAAACATATACCATTATAGAATCTGTATTTTTGTATTGTTGATCTGATTATCTAGATAGTTAATGTTCTTTAATCTATTATGGCTTGAAAATTAAAGAAAAAAAGTGTTGAAATAAATCAGTATTGCGTTTTTTGAAATTTAATGCATGGTTGATGATTTGATTATGCTGTTATACATGCCTAGGATTTGTTAAAATTTATTTTTTGTGAAACTATTGAAATTTTGTCCATTTTTGTGTGAAGATGTGTTGAAATGTTAAAAGGTGCCTTGCTATTGTCAAAAGTTGCATTAGAATTTTTTATTGTTGCTGGAATTATTTAGGTAAACCTAATTATAATTATAGAGATGTGTCTAGTTGTTAAGCCCATATTTTGGCAAACAAGAATCAACCTAATAAGGAAATAATATTAGCCCATATATATAATAATTATTTGATTCAAATTATTTGACTCAAACTATTTGACTTGAATTATTTGACCCAAATTATGAGTCAAAATTGATGTGGTAGTTTGATTGTTCAGTGGTCAACATTTAACCTATCAACGATCAATGCTTGCTAAGTCAAATGATCAAGTTTAACTGGTCAAAGGTCAATGTTTGATCAGTGAACGATTAAAAGTGAACGTTAAATGATGAATATTTTTCCTCGTGCATAGTAGTGTGTCCTGGCATGTGTGGGTGTATCCTTGTCATGTGGTCGTATGTGCAAGTTTTTTTTAGTGCATGGTAGCATGTGTACAACTTTTATGGCATGTTGCAGTGCATGTTATTTATTGTCTACGTGTGTGAAGGTTCTAGCAGCAAGTAAGGCCCATATGCTTAATCCATTTGATCATTGGATGTATTTTTGGCCTTCTTAACTTTATTGCATCTTTACCCATTTTAAATTCATACTATTTGAGGTTATACTTTTTATATAAATGGTTGTTCACTGAATTTTAATGTAACATTTAGTAAATAAAGATTGTCAGAGATTTTGTATCTTATGAAATCTTAGTTTATATTATAGGATAATTTTGTGAGTTGTCATAATGTTTGATTGTCAAATCAATGAATTCATTAAAGCTTGCAAAAGTCTCTATTCAGTTATGATACGTGATTTCAATTTTAATTCATATAATTTTTTCTAAAAGAATTATTATACATATTAAAATTGATGATGACATAAGAATAATTGAGAAATACATAGGTTATAAGTAGTTTTAATACACCTAAAGGTGATTGTTTTTATTCAATTAAGTGTATTTTCTTGTTTTGTGAGGATTGAACAGTAATTTGGAATGTATATATCTACCTAAAGTGTATATTTCCTTCTAAATCATTTGGTTATATGAGTCCTTATATAGCTACTTGTGTTGACAGAATTCTAATAGCATGTCATTTTTTTTACCCAAAGGGGAGACAATGGTGATGCACCTAGAATCCATATACCTTATTTATCTTACAATTACTAGATATTTTATTGTCCATAAAGTAATTTGTTACATTGATTTTCTTTCAAACAATTAATATTATAGTGAATAATAACAATGTCATCATAGAAATCATGACTAGAAGCAATTTCAATAAATGAAAGTATGATATAGAATTTGCTTTGGGTATAGCCAATATTGACATGTCTTTTCATGTTGATGAACCATTGAAGCCCACTGAAGAGAGTATTATAGTAGAAAAAGAGTGGTATGCTAAATATAAAAGGTCTAATAGGCTTAGTCTCTTAGCCATGAAGAAGACTATTGATGAATATCTATTGAGTGGTCTATCAGAAACCAATAATGCAAAAGAATTCCTTAATGCTATTGGACAAAAGTATCAGGTGTCTAATCATGCTGAACTACAAAATCAATGAGTGAATTATCTAGGACTAGATATACTAGTACAAAAAGAGTTCGAAATTTTATTTTAAGGATTGTTGGTATACAGTCTAAGCTAAAGATTCACGAAATTCCCATTAATGACAACTTTATTGTCTATCACACTCTCAACTCTTCACCATAAGAGTTTAGCCAAATTAAAACTGTTTATAGTGCTTAGAGTGAGAATTGAAGAGTTAATGATCTTATTGACAAGTGTGTGATTAAGGAAGAAAAGTTAAGATAAAAAAAGGCTAAGATTGCAAATTTTGTTGGATCTTCAAAAGGTCATAGCAAAAGGAAGTGGCAGAGAAAGAAAAAGACTATTCAGGGTCCTAAGAATATTGTTAACTTTAAGAAAAAAGAAACTGATGAACCTTAAGTGAAAGTTAGGATAAATGCTATTTTTGTAAAAACTAGGGTCACCTAAAAGTCAGCTGCATGAAGTTTAAATCCTCGTTAGAGAAAAAGAAGAAGAATGATTAAGGTACTACCTTAGTTTATTTTAAATCTAACCTTATTGATGCTCCTGGATATAGTTGGCAGTTTAATAGTGGTGCTTCTATTCATGTGACAACTTCTTTACAAGGACTAGCAAACAATCAAAATCCAATTGAGAGCCTCAAAGTTGGAAATGATGCAAATATGAAAGTTTGTTATATTGGATCAATTGAACTTATTTTAGACATAGGACGTAAGTTATTTTTAGAAAACAAATTTTATGTTCTTTCCTTTAGAAGGAACTTAATTTTAGTTTCTTTGTTATATAAACTTGGATATGAAATTATTTTTTGAAATAGCAAGATTGATTTATTGTTTGATTCCCTACTTGTTGGTAGTTGTGTGTTGTTTGATAGTCTTTATAAGCTATGTTTAGCTTTCAGTAATGTTAAATATTCACTAAGTACTAAGAATATTGCTATCAAAAGACCTTTAATAAAAAAAAAAATCTTCATTGTTATGGCATAAAAGATTAGGTGACATTTCTCGAAAAAGGGTTGATAAATTGATTAATGAGGAGATATTGCTACCTTTAGATTTTTAAGATATGAGAACCTGTATAAACTGTATTAAGGGTAAATTGACCAAGACCAAGAAACATGGTTCAACTTGGAGTCAAGATCTTTAGAGATTATCCATACAGACATAAATAGATCCTACTCGACTATCTTATATGGCAACAAATATTTTCTCACCTTATTGATGATTATTCCCAATATGGTTATGTTTACCTAATTAATTAAAAATCTAGTACACTTGAAAAATTGAAAGTTTTTAAGACCGAAGTTAGAAAAACTTATTAAGGTTGTGAGGTCTAATCGAGGTGGAAAGTATTATGACAAGTATGATAATTAAAGGCATCAAATGAGTTCTTTTGCAAAATTTTTACAAGACTGTGGAATTGTTCCTCAGTATATTATGTCTAGTATAATTGAATAAAATGGAGTTGCTAGGCGATGTAATTGCACTCTCAAAGATGTGATAAGAAGTATGATGTGTAAATCTAATTTACCAGAGTTTTTATGGGGTGAAGCCATCAACACTGTATTATACATTCATAACAATGTTCTTTCTAAATCTGTATTGAAGACTCCTTTTAAGCTATAGACAGGGAGAAAACTTAGTTTGAGACATATTTGAGTTTGAGGGTATCCAACTAAAGTTAGGATTTATAATCTTGATGAAAAGAAACTTGATCCTAAGACCATTCATGGATTTTTCATTGGTTATCTCAAACATTCAAAGGAATATAGATTTTATTATCCCTTTCATAATACTAGGGTGGTTAAATCAATGACCATTAAGTTTCTTGAATTGAATACAACAGATGATATCAATATTCTAGCTTTGGTAGATCATGCATCAGAATCATCTACTTCTATTACTTTGAATGTTGGTTATGGCAATATTTTGTCTAATCTTATTATATAGACCAAATAATAGATTTTAGAAAATACTACAATGCCTAAGACTATTTCTAATAAAGTTATGGCTAAAGCGCCTATTGTAAAGTAGATTCTAGATCAACCATCTTTATCCGATGTTTTAGTTAATGAATTGATTGCTGAAATTCTAGTATAAAGATCAACTAGAGAAAGACGTCTAGTAATTTTTCATGATTATTATATGTATCTTGAATAATCTAATTATGATATTGGTGATTCTATAGATCTTGTGACCTTTAAAGAAGCTATTTCAAGTACACGCTCTAATAAATGGTATGTAGCAATAAAAGAAGAGATGCAATCGATGAGTGATAATGGAGTATGGAATCTTGTAGAGCTATCTAATAGCTTTAAACCTATACACTGTAAATGGGTTTACAAGGCTAAGAAAGATTCCAAAGGTAGAATTGATAAATTCAAGGCAAGGTTGGTTGCCAAAGGCTTTGCTAAAAAAGAAGGCATAAACTTTAATGAAACTTTCTTTCTTGTTTCTTCTAAAGACTCATTCAGAACTATTATAGCTTTGGTGACTCATTTTGACTTGAAGTTTCACCAAATGAATTTAAAAATAATTTTTCTGAATAGGAATTTATCAAAAGAAGTTCATATAAGACAACCAGAAGGTTTTATTGTTAATGGTTAAAAATACTTGGTTTATAAAGTTAAAAAATCTATATACGGTTTAAAACAAGCTTTTTATCGATAGTATCTGAAATTTGATGAAGTAGTTACTTCATATGGTTTTTTTAGGAACAAGTTTGATTAATGTGTTTATATGAAGATCAGTGGAAGTGATTGTATTTTCTTAGTCTTTTATGTTGATGATATTCTATTGGCAAGCAGTGATATTGGTTTGCTTGTGAGACTAAGATATTTCTATCTAAGGCTTTTGATATAAAAGATCTTAGAGAAACATCATTTGTCCTTGGTATTGAGATTCATTATAATCAAGTTTGTAAGTGGCTTGGCTTATCCTAGAGGGTACAAATTGATCGTGTGCTTCAAATATTTAACATGCAAAATTATAGAGCTTGAGATGTACTTGTGGTTAAGGATAGTAAGTTCAACATCTAACAGTTTCCTTAGTTTGATTTAGAGAAGGCTTCAATACAACATTTTCCTTATGCTAATACCATGGCAAGCTTGATGTATGCTCAAGTTTGTACTAGGCTTGACATAGCTTTTACTGTGAACATTCTTGGTCGTTCTCTCTAATCCTAAGACTAATCATTGGATTACAACCAAGAAAGTCATGTGACATTCTTGTATACAGAAAAGTGGAAAATCTTGAAATAGTGGTTTGCTCTGATTCAGATTTTGATGGTTGTGTAGATGATTATGAGTCTACTTTGGGATATATTTTCGTACTTGTAGGAAGGGCAATATCATGGAAAAATGTCAAATGGACTTTAATAGCTTCTTCGACCATGTATGCAGGGTTCATTGCTTGTTATGGAGCATCAACTCAAGCAATATTGTAGGCATTCCTGTTATATATTATTTTTTCTGCTATTTTATCAATTAATAATATTTTATTAAACAAAATATTTACTATATCCAATAATATATAGTAGAAACACCTAAACTGAGCTGAAATATAATAGCGGGAAACCGGGATGAAAATAAGTTTATTTGGCCTAAAATTTCATTTTATATACAGAAATATTTACAAAATACATGTCATACATGTACATACATTAAACAATCACATTCACATGCATATGCGAAACTGTAAAAGCATGCAAACTGAAAGCATGCTATAATACTGAAGGTCAAAAACTGGATCCTAGCCTGCAGCCATCTCCTCCTCCCAGCCCCCACGACTATACTGAACTACAAGAGAAAGGAAATAGGGAGAGTGATATATTTACCTAGTAAGCGTTTCCTATCTCTGACCCTATACCAACCCTCCTCAAAGGATTCTTACTATATTGAAAGCAATAGAAAACATACATATTAGAGAGAAACCAAACTAGTTCCCATTCTGACACGCATAAACTGTTCTAATGTTCATTTTCTATGATTCACATATCCTCACGTGAGTTTCATGCATTCTAATATTCTGATTCTGTTATTCGTGTTTCATTACATGATAGTTTCATATTCTGGGTGTTTACTGTTTCACTATCCTCATTGATTTATCATGTCTGTAACATGCTCTGCTGTATATGTCATGTGAAAATGACATGCTATGAAATATACTGAAATCATATCTAGGTCTTGGCCTATATAATGAAAATAACTTTTCAAAAGCCGTTTTACTGAAATACTACTGTTGAATCTGAAGATCCTAAAATCATCTGAAAACTATATACATACAGGTAAATCTAAAAACTATGTATCCGAAGATACTTGCTGTACTGCACAAACTGATGAATACAGAGATTCGACACCTTGGCCATATAAGTTTTCTATGCAAACACGTGCTAGAAACTATCTAGGTCACGTGATGTCTCAAAATCTAATAACTGAACTGAGTGTCTCATACTAAACTGATATCTGATCTTCGGATCATCAAACCCTAAGCTACTAACTGAGCATACTAGCATATGCCGATATATAGTGGTTAGTAATGAGCATATAGCTCCTGATGCTATCAGGTGTGCCCCCTCGTATTCATCCCTGAAATTGATGTCTGGATCATCATGTTTTTCTACTAAAAACATACATTCGGATCCTTGGATCCTTTTCTAAAAACATTGTATGACATGCCATGTCATGATATGCATATGATGCATCATGTATGCTTATCTAAGCTCATTTTACTGTTTTCTATCAATTATGTAACTTTCACTGTGAATATTGCTTGTTTTGTGCTTTATTTTCTCTTTTCTGCCTGACGCACGGGCGTACGTGTCTATGCGCAGGGTGTGCATAAACTTACGCGGGACCGTGTGCCAATCGTGCATGTTGGTCGTGTTAAGGTCTACGATTTCAAATCATTTTCTTCTTTTTTATGTATGCACAGTTATGACATATTTATGCACGGACGTGACCCTACGTTTTAGGTCATGCATGGGTATGTGAACACGACCGTGACCATGCAAGATACAATATACACGGGCGTGCGCTACGTATGCACGGTCATGCATACCTGTTCTGTATTACCATAACCACTTTGATTGTGCTTATTCCTATCCAAATTGGCGATCCAAACATGAATCAAGCATTTCTACATACAAAGCACTTCATCTGCACATGTTTATTTCATCCATAACTCCAAATAACATACTTAATCAATCAACCCATCTCAAAGCATGCATATACATACATCACTTCATACATATTACTCATACATATATAATCATCATCAATCATCATCTCAAGATCATCAAACATGCAAAGAAACATCACAAGCATGCTGAAATCATTCTCATGCTCAAACACATCAAGCACATCACATAAAGAAAGAGACGGAAAGGCGTAAGAAACACCTACCTCTAGCCATGCGAATCAAGCTTTTTCTCTCAAGGAAATCACAGCCTCAAGCTGGATTGGATGGTTCAGGTTGTTGGTCTTCCCTTCTAGGGTTGCTAGTCTCTGAAAATCAAATGGAAACTTTGGGTGAAAATAGTTGGAAACCGGATAAACTCAACTTAAAACTAAGGCGGTTGAAACCCACCGCATGCACGATCATGCGCCTTAACATTCATGGTCGTGCATGGCTGGAAAAATGCACTATTAGTATTTTTCCACACTTGTATGCGAATCTTCTTAACATGACCCATGAAAAAGTCACCTAACTTTGAGAAAACTCTATTTTACCCCAAAACTCTATCACAACCCTAGAACTCTTACCGAATCGTAATCTAACCCCAGATTAGAAGCCTAAAAGACAAATCTAACCCTAGGATGTTACAAATATGGCTAAAGAATTTTATCTCTGAGTTTCAAGTAGTTGATTCCATCTTTAGACCACTAACAATCTACTGTGATAATAATGCAACAATGTTCTTTATAAAAAACAATAAAATTAATAGCAAATCAAAGCATATGGACATCAATTATCTCACAGTCAAGGACTTAGTGAAAAAAGGTGACATTATTGTGGAATATACTAATACAAACTCTATGTTAGTCGATCATCTAACCAAAGAACTTAGATTAATTGTTTTTAAACAACATGTTTCTAATATGGGTGTTTGATAGTATTTTGATGTCCTAGGTTAGTAGGAGTATTGATGTATCTATTGTTACTTTTCAATGATTTTTAATTTGATCTATATATTATTGAACATGTTCATATTGATATTTTGATGTGTATATGCACATATTAATGATCATAATACAACATGTGTCTTAAAACTTTTGTTTATTTTGAGTATGACATTTTTATATATGATAAGTAACATAACATATGTATAAAGATTTTGTTTCATCTTGAATATGATAGTTGTATAGGTATGTTTCTTTTGTATATTTTGAGATTTTGGTGAAACATACAGACTTTATTGGAAGCTGTAGGATTTTTCTAGCTTCTTTTAGAACATAAAGTCATAGAAAAATTACGAAGAGAACTAATAAGTAAAAATATATTTTGATCATATTTGGATGTTATTCTTACTACACTCTCAAATTATTGACCTCTGTGATATGATTATAAGTAATTATAATCATTGATGTCTTATGTTAATTTCAGACATATTGATTATCTTGGTTCATTGTTTAATAATCATATTGATTAGATTATTGAATAAAGTGTTATTTTTGGATCAAGTGTCTTCTCAAAATAGTGACCACTTTAAAATAAAATTCAATTTACCCTAGAAATAAAACTGTTTTCATTTTCTTAAAATAATAATAATAATTAATATTGTCCAAGTGAGAGAATGTAAAACTATTTTATGAGCTAATATTATTATAATTATTTGTTTTGTTTTTGAAAAATATGAGTGAATTATGATTTAGTAAATATTTTGATTTTGTGTATAACTTAATACATTTTACAATGTAATAATTTGAGTAAAATTTGATATGAGCTCATAAATAGTTTATTAGAATTTTAATAGAAAATCTCAATAAACCTATTATAAATTAAAGGTTAAATCTCTTGTTTTACTATATTTTTTTGACAATATTTTTCTCTTTACAAATTTTATTATTCTTTAGGTAATAAAAACAAGAAGACGTAGTATTAAAGATTAATAATCAATATTTTTATTAAATAATTTTAAATCAACAATTATCATGATACGGATAATTATTTTAAATTTTTTATAATATTTTATAATTGAATATAAAAGAAAATATTTCATGGGTAGATAGAAAATTGGGATTGGTGATTGAATTTTTCCTACACAAATTACAAATGAAATTCAAACCGTACGTCTCTTTCTGCAGTGTGATGCGACCCATTTTCTGCCATCGTCAAGCATCGAGATTTATGTTTCACATTAATGCACTCAACACTCATTTGCACTCAGACTTTGCAACCAAATTTTAATGCAACCCTAGTCAAAATTGCCCATGAGTATCGGCAACAAAATAGGAAGACAATTATACTCGGTGTTCACATTAATTAGTATATTACATGTTTACACTCAGATTTTCAATCACGTGTGTCGCAAGATGTATAAATATATATTTTTCAACCCTCGCTCTTGAAAATATTATCTCAATCATTGAACCTGCAGAATATAACTAAAAATAACATTATGGTGTTTAATTTCGTCGCATCTGGAGGCTGATGACTATGGAGGTTGAGCAGATACATGAACGCCTTTACGGAAAGAACCCGTTATAATTATGCATGCATGTGAGGGTTGGGATAGCAAACAACATATCCCATCGCTTTGCAGTATGGTAACCTTACCATAATTAGTGTAGGGACCTTACATCATCGAGCTTAATCTTTTTCATTGGATTATATGTCTGCGAAAATGGTTTCAAGAGAAAGAAATTAATAAAAATAACAAGAAGGCAAAGATTGGCATTGCCATGGCCTTTCACATTACATCTCTCTAAATTTGGGCCGAAACTTTTGACAACTACCCAAACAAAGATAACGTTGCCGTGTGGTCAAGTACAAGTTAAGCAAGATATATCAGAGAAAAACTTATAAAAACATGAAAAAGAAAACCATTTTTTTAATTAAACTTCTATATTGACGACAGTTTAGAAGACTATAGATAATTTAATTGCTTTTCTTTTTAAATACTCGTGTTCATATGACATTATAAAAAAATATGTATAAGCAAACTTCCCACATATTCACCTGCACCACTTAGAAGCTTGAGCTCTCTGTGTCTCTTTCTGTCTCTCAGTTGTGCTTTCTCTCTCTCTGCGATCACAACATCAATGGAAGGAAGAAGTGAGTATAAGAAAGGGTTGTGGACGGTGGAGGAAGACAAAACTCTAACGGATTACATAAGGGTACATGGCAAAGGCAAGTGGAATCGAGTGGCTAAAGTTACAGGTTAGAAGTCAAAGAATATATATATGGTATAATATTCTTTCATGGCTTTTTAATTTAGTCAAGAAACAATTTCCATGACTGCTTCTTTCCTGTACGTTGTAGGCTTGAAGAGGTGTGGCAAAAGTTGTAGATTAAGGTGGATAAATTATCTAAGCCCGAGTGTTAAGCGTGGCACTTTCTCTAAGGAAGAAGACGAGCTCATCATTCGCCTCCACAATCTTCTTGGCAACAGGTTCATCACTTTCAACAAATTAATTATACACAAATATCTTCATGGCCCCTTGATCCTATCTTTAATTATTTATTGTCATTGATGGTGTTTTTCTTCATAAATAATTGTCGCTGTATGTATCTGTATCAGTGTTTCTAGATGGCAGTATATTACGTGTTTATGCCACTTGTTCCGTTTTCATGGAAAGTTGAAGTGATTTTGATTTAGACATCTTTTTAATATGTCTAAATCATGATCGACACGATTCATCTCCATTATTATACATACTACTATTGAACACTCTGCAGCTTTTAGCAGCAACTTTGCCAGACCTTTTATCATAAACCTTTTTTAACTATCATATCGATTATTGTCTGAATTTCTAAAAATAAATTTATAACAAGTCAATTTCAATTCATTTGTTTAAGATGGTCCTTAATCGCCGGCCGGGTTCCGGGAAGAACAGACAATCAAGTGAAGAATCATTGGAACACTCATTTGAGCAAAAAGCTAGCAGTTAAAAAGGAAAAAAGTCGAGTATGTGCTTCTTCACCAATATCGTCTAAAGAATCAGGGGAAAGTTTGAGCGTTCCCTCAGAATCAAATTCAAGACCTACACCCAATTGCACTGGCGAAGCGGTAGGCCTTGAAGTCAGTGGAAGGGGCTCACTTAGCTCGATCAATTTCTATAGCCCACAAGAACCGCAGCTATGGAGTAGTGATGAGTTTGATCATAATTCTTTTTGGTTATTTATCAATGATGATCTAAATTTACAAGTTCCTAACTTAATGGAAATTCTTGATTAGGAGGTTCTTGCTTCTGTCTGACTTGACCTATAAATAGTTAGTTTCCTTCTGTACTGTTATATTATACTCAATAAATTGAATTTTATATCTCTTCATGAAATTAATTAAAGAAGAAGCTATCGTATTTTACTCATAGAGTTGTAATGTGCCATGACATATAGGTATTTTCGAATGAAAGATTTTTAATGGACTACAGATCGAGGAAGCGGCTAAAGCTGAGAAAAAGTACTGGTAAACGTAGAGGTGTTGCAGACAAATGGGTCTCAGGAGTCACGAAAATCCGGTCATTGGTCATGAGACAAAACCATATTTTCATAAAGGCAAAGGACTTGTTCCCACCTATAGTTTAAGGCAGGGATAAAGTGTCATCCCCAAGATTTTAAAAATTTAGTCTCTTATCCTCCAATCAAATGTAATATTAAATATATTAGTGAACAGTAATAATTCATGAGTATTTTTATCTTTTTAATATTAAAATTTTATAAAATAATAAAATAAATTTTATATAAATATAAACTATTAAATAATATTTAAAAAATTTTAAATTAAAAAAATACAACAGTCACCGTCACCGGTGCTGACGGTGGTAGCTGCGATTAACAAAGTCAGGTAGTCGTTTTCAACCATTTGATTTCAGATCTAGCATTCCCATTCGGTAGAGGTAACCAGATCTGACCGTCTGACCACTTTCGTCTGAAAAATCAATAAAAGACAGTCAGAAAGGGCCGTCCTTAGTCTTATAGACCGTTTCTAGCTTTTTTTTTCGGTGGAGGCGGCCAGATCCAAAACTTGAGACGGTTAGATCTGGTTGCCTCTATCAAACGGGAAGGCCAGACCAGGTGATTGGAAACAATCACCTGACTTTGTTAGCTGCGGCCACCGTCGTCGGCATCGGCGATGGTGGCTGTTTTATTTTTTAAAATTTTTTAAAATTTTTTATATTTAAAAATTATTTTATAATTTTATTATAAATTTTTAATTTTTAAAAGGGTAATTTAGTAATTTTAGTATAAAAATTATAAAAAATACTTCTAATAGTGGGAGACTAGATTTTTGAAACTTTTGAGGTGACACTTTGTTTCCGCCTCAAACTATGACCGGAAACAAGTCCTTTGGCCTTTTCAAAAATATTGCAAGAGATTTGTCAGTCTTTTAACATTTATTGCCCACCATTTTTGGAGCTCTTTTTTGAATTTTCAAATCATAAGATTTGGTTGAATCCCTTTCACCGTTATGGTTCAACTCTGCACTTCTATTTTTTCTCTACTGCACTTGCCAATCAACCACCATCATGGTGGATTAGTTCCGCAATTCTTATTAAGAATTGATCGATATTAGTTAGGTTATAATTAAACCATTTTAGTACAATAGAATTAAACGATTTTTTCTGCAAAGCAACTTTTTCTATTTTTGGTTGGTTCGATGGAGCCTGGAAACTACTAGTCAACCATATAGTTCAATTTTGACCATGGCTTATGCAAATGTATTACCTGTCTAACTTTACCGAGACTAATAATTGTTACATGGTTTTTGGTAGTCATACGTAATTCTTGATTTCTCCTAGAATGAGGTTGGAGAACCAAGCCGCCCCATTGTTACTCACGGATCATGAAGACAGCAAAGCTGCATTGTGGGGGCTTTGGCTTTTCGAATGGTTTCGTGTTGACGTGACATTTTTAGTAATCAAATGAATACTGACTTAGAAAATACCAAATGAAACAAATTTTTGAGCAAGAGAAAGAAAGAAAGAAAGAAACACTGTAACTCTCCTTGACCATTTTCGCCAGAAAGCTTCCATGCCCTCCGGAATTATTTGTATTTGGACATCGTAAATCATAGCCACACAAACATTCCGGGATCTCTTATATTATGGTTATGGACTTTAAATTTTGAAATGACCAGTAAATATAGGAATTTAATATGATGTTAATTAGTAGATTTAGTTTGATCTAATTGTATGCATGTCAAAATTGTTTTGACCTGATTGACCCTATTATTAAAGTTGAACGTTTGTTTCATGATAGAGATTTAAGTTGGTTATAATGAAATGTCACCTTATTCTAAGTTGACTTAAATCATTTGTATCTCATTACTTCTTTAAAAATATAGTTTTCTTGGTGCTAATAAGGTCAGTTTTAGCTCTGAATTCTTAGAGTACTGTTTTGATTACTTCCGGCTGGCTCCATCATTCTACTTTTGATTTTCCTACGCCAATAATTTCTGGACTGTGATGATCATGATGATTCTATTCTGGCTTTTTGTGATTATTAAAAATAAGAGATGAGGGAATCATAGTTATCTAAATGTACATTTCGCAGACAGCAACAAAACAAGGAAAAAGGTTCCTCAGACCCATCAAGGTCATGTGTTGAAAATATAAATGAAAGGACGACGACTACTTTTACAGCTTGGGATGAGCTTCGACATTTTCTCCATGGTATAGCCCAATAGTCAGATAAATTAAGCCACAACTGTGTGTTTTCGAAATTACTCTTTGAATTCTTTTGCGTATATGCTGTTATTACCCCACATGGTAAAAAATAATAAAAAATAATAGCGCTTTTGAATGGGAGAAAGTGCCTTTTGCTCGTCTTTTTCGTCTATTAGTTTTGCCCTACTTTCAATAACCTATTGATTGCTACTGAGAAAGGTTGCAAGATTGATTTCTCTCCCTCTGAATAATGCAAAAAGTATTTTTTCCTTTGCAACTTCATAATTGCTTTGTGGGCAATGATGGGCAAAAGCACTCACGGATGCACCAATGGCATGCTAATTCTAAAGGAGTGCGAACTGTTTGTTCATTCTGATTTCTGAAGTTTGTTGGTAAATGAACCACTCTTCTGAGTTTTTGCTATCCCCGTTAGGTAGAGAAAATGACGCCTCATGTTTTTGACCTTTAGCTATTGCGTTTTAGTTTTGTTTGATGCTAAGAGACCGTACACTTTATGCACATTTCTTGGCACGACTATTGAATATGAATCGAATTGGCCATCACTGCCAGCAGGGATGATTTGTGTGCATCCTTCAAATTAATAAAATGTGTTACACATTCGGCAATTATAACTTAATTGGAAATAAGATCGGCATAGACCAATCCAGCCAAAAGTTGGAAGATGTGATAGATTCAATATTAATCAAAGGCATCATAGTGTAAACTGTGTATGATCAAGTCATCAGATTTTGATACTTGTTTTCCAAATGGGTTGAGTTAAGAATGATAGGTGTCCATGTAATTATGAATAATGGAAGACAGGTTGACGTATGTAAATTCCCTTCTCTCAACCTGCCAAAGTCTCAATTTTGAAGAATTATTAACACCTGTCTATTTTTTGCAAATTGATTATGAATAAGTTTGTATCCACTATATAGGTATAAAAAACATAATATATTAAATTCGGAATCCAAGATTTCCTAATCTATCTTACCATAATAGTAAAAAATTATGTGACAGTAGAAAAAAAAGAATATCAAGAATATTCATATGATTAATCTCAATCTATTGAGAATATTTACAAAATCCATTTTGATTTTCAACACTTTTCCTCATATCCATATATAGAAGTCATTCATGTCTAACTTGGTTAAAAGTTTAGAGAATAACCAACTTGAGATTGTTTTGGTAAGAATATCAGTCAATTGATCTTTTGATATAATCTTAGGCAACTCCAAGATTTTTCCCTTGAGTTTTTCTTTTATGAAGAATTTATTAATGTCTACATGCTTAGGATGATCATGTTGTACTAGATTTTATGTAGTGTCACACACTGCTTTATTGTCACAATACAAGTAATTTGCATGTTTAGATAAGTAACCCAAATATTGCAAGAGGAGTCAAAGTCATAATGCTTTATAGAGTCCAAGTGTCATACATCTAAATTCAGCTTCAACACTAGATTGAGCAACAACTTGTTGATTCTTACTTTGCATGTAATCAAGTTACCACCTATAAAAGTAAAGTAACCTAAAGTGGATCATCTACATCAATTGATCCAACCTAGTCAATATTTGTATTTACCTTAATGCCTTGAAAATATGTATTCTTAGTGAACAAAATTCCATTTCTAGGAGCAAACTTCAGATATCTTAAAACATGCAAGATTATATTTGTATGTTGCCCCCCAAGGTTATACATATATTGACTAACGACACTCATTGAATAAGCTAGATTTGGTCTCGTGTCTAATGGATACATCAATCTCCCTACAAGTCTTTGATATATCGCCTTATCCATAAGAACTTGAGTAGGTTCATGTTTAACTTCAAACCTTCTTCTATTGACGTATCAGCCTGTTAACATTCTAATATTTATGTTTTTTCCAACAGGTTTAAGGAATACTTTCTTTGAGACAAATAAATTTATTTATCTAATCGAGAAACTTCAATGCCAAGAAAATAACTAGAAGGCCTAGATCCTTCATATCGAATTCTCTAGATAAGTGTTTTTGCATATTCTCTCTTTCTTTTAGATCATCCCTTATGACTTCCATGTCATTTACATATACAATGACTACAGTGATTTTACCATTTCGTTTATTTAAGAATACAGTGTGATCTAAATTATTTTGATGATAACCAAAGTCTATATTGGCCTTATAGACCTTCCAAACCAAGCTTTTAGAGATTGTTTCAACTTATACAGTGATTTTTTTAATCTCCAAACCTTTTTTGTTATGTTTTCTGGTATTATGCACCATGACAGGAGACCTATACAACCTTCTTCAGATAATTCTCCATGTAAAAAAGCATTCTTCACATCTACTCATTATAACAACCAATCCAAGTTTGTAATTAATATAACAATACGTAAACTATGTTAATCTTTACTACGGGTGCAAATGTCTCTATATAGTCAATTTCATATATTTGTGTGTACTTTTTTTCCACCAACCTTATTTTGAAGTGTTTAATTGTACCATCAGCTTCATACTTTACAGTGTAAATCTATCGACATCCTACTAGCTTCTTCTTAGGTAGATAGTCAACCAATTTCCATGTAAGACCCGCCGCTTCGAGTACCCCTGCTACTGAATAATATGGAGAGCTTTTATTAATAATCTGAAAACTCGGGTACCCGCGACGGGAATCCTACGAAAATAAATAAAACTCTGAAACCTGCTATACACTCTGAATTACACATGTAGAAGCGAATATGAAATTTCATACACTGAAATATACATTTTACTATTCTGTACAATGGGCCCAATGGCCTATTTCATATATGCATATACAAACTGTTCTCCTGGATACATAAAACATTTACAATATGACCACACAGGTCCAAAACTGAAAAGTACAACTCAAAACTGAGATCGCGGTGTGGGCCCTCTCCTGCTAGCCTCGAACCAACCGCTCCTCGAAAACAGCACGAACGCCTAAAAAAGATGGAAGAAGGAGGGGGATGAGTGATAAAGATCACCCAGTAAGCGCTCCTTACTTCCCTCAAAACCCAAGCAAGCAACATACAAATAATCAAATATACCTGGCCTCGGCCCTATTCATACATCTATGCGCTTGCTGGAATCTGAAACTGTTATCTGAATCTCATTCTCATTATATACTGATTTCATTATTATTCATGTCATGATGTGTATGTCATGTCATGCTACTGAAATATCTCATGGATGCATGCATCTGAATATCTCTAACTGAATGTACCCGAAGGTACCTACTGTGCTGATCAGATTGGTGAACACAGGGATTCGACATCCTGGTCATGTGGGCTGAACAGTCTAGCTACTGGCTAGAAAGCTGAATCTGAATACTGCTGAACGATCTGACTGGTGTTAGAAGATTGAATCTGAAATACTACTGAGTATTCTGACTGGTGTCAGAAAGCTGAATCCCACAGATGCCCCCTCGTGTTCAACCTTACTCTTACCCGTACATCAGGTTCTGAATACTGAATACTACTGAATTCGAATCCCTTGATCCTCTCTAAAGCTACATGTCATGCCATGATATGCATATGTAGCTTTATTATTTGAATTCATGCTTATCTGATGCTTATCTGAAGCATTTATACCATTAAATGAATTTCCCATGCTTTATTTCTCATTTAATATTTCTTTTCTGAAAAACTACAAGGGCATGGGCATATGGGCAAGGCACACGGGCGTGCATGGCTAACACACGGGCTTGCATGTCATGGACACACGGGCGTGTGCCCAGACGCACGGGACCGTGTGCTGGTCGTGCTACTAACCGTGCAAGCTATTGGAATTTCTAGAAAATTTCACTGAAAGCGCATACACGGGCGTGCCCCTCAGGACACACGGGTGTGCATCTAGAATTCTGGTCATGCACACAGCGTGCACACGGGCGTGTTCCTAGAGAATCAAAGGCACGCGACCGTGCCATGCAGGCACACGGCCGTGCGTCTTGTTCTTCAACAAGAGCACCGCCTGGAAAATGCACAATTTTCCAACCAATTCACAATCAATCTTAAAATCACTTCAAATATGCATTCCCAGCATCTCAAATAACACAATTCAAGCATTCAATTCCACATGGATTCTACCATGGAAGTATTATCTTTCTCTCTCTAAAACATGATCAACAAGCATGCATGGATCAAGGATGGCCAAAATCATCATCTCAAGTCACAATTATCATCAATCAAACATGCATAAACTCATCAACATCCCAAACATAGAAATTCATCCAAGAAAATTGGGAAAACGCGAGGAGAAGTAAGCGAACACTTACCTCGCACCATTGCCTCTGAAAGCTAAACTTTTAAACTAATCTCTTTGCTCTCTAGCTTGATCGGGAGCTACCGCTGGCTGGATTTCCTCTCTAATGATGGGAGGAACTGAAATGGAAGAGAGAAATGACTGATAATGTAAAGTGGGTGAGAAAAATGAACATTAACTCTCGGCTCACTTATATACTAAGCACTTGCACGGGCGTGCACAAGGGAAAATGAGTATTACTCATTTTCTGCTCACTCGCCTGATCGAATCCTTCCTAAAGGATTCAAAGGAAAGCCACACAGGCTCCGAAAACTTACTAACTCACCCCTGAACTTTACTAGGCTCCCAATCTCTCTCTAAATCTCGTTTCTAACCCCAAAACTCTTCCTCTAAGGGCTTTTCTAACCTGGGATGGTACATTCCACGTTACATTTTTCTATAAGGATCTGACCTTATCATTCATTGTTGTTTTCCACCTAGGATCAACTAAGATTTTTTGTTCATTGTTAGGAATAGCTTTAGTAGACAATTAATTTATAAATGACTTGTTTGATTCTAACAAATATGATATGAAATAAAATTACTTATAGGATGTTTAACTTTGCTAGAAAGGTCAACTTCATATATGGGTTTAGGAATGCCTTTGTTATAAAATGGTAGTAATTGTCTTCTAGATAGCCAAATAAGTGGATCAAGGAAATCCTTAACTAATGATTGCATTGGTGTATCTATAAGTGATTCTGACTCCACGAACTTAACACTTGTTGAAGGTGAGTGTATGTCTTCTTCTTTTAAATGATTATTACCCATTTGGTTATCTAAAGTTATAGTTTTCTCATCTAAGGCACATATATCTTGCTCACTCAAGGTACTTGCATCTTGATTAAAATTTTTTATAAATCTACTTTCCTTTAAGATGTGATGATTTTCATATTTTAGAGTTTGAATTTTTCTCTATTATTCCCCCTAAAATTTTGGCTTAAAAGAAAAATACATCAAATCTTCATGAAATGTAACATACATTATGATAAACATTTGATAAATTAAATGATGATAACATTGATAACCTTTTTATAGCATAACATACCTAAGGAAAACACATCATAATGCTCTAGAAGCTAACTTATTTCATTGATGCTTATGAAAGTAAATATAACCAATGCAACGAAATCTATGTCTTTGTTTTCTCCCCTTCATAATGGGTTATAGTTAAAGCTCATTGAAGTTTGCTTGAATCTTTTGACTTTAAATCCACGTTGTGCAATTTCCTTTACTTAAAACCATAACCAATCGTCTATTTTGTTTGAATGTCCTTAAACACACAAAAATTAGGCAATAAATAAATAAATAAATAAAATTAACAACACAAGATAACGCTTTTATTAGTTAGGAAACTGACGCAAGGTTACAATGAAAAATGGCACCATTTAAATATATTCTAAATTTAGAGTATTAATGATAAATAATGATCCTTGCCCAATAATTGGGATTGTAGTACCATTAATAGTGGATACAATTTTTTGGGAAGATAGTTTAAGATGTAAAATAGGTATAGAATCAAATATCTTATGATTTGTAGCACCAGAATCAATTATCTATGTACTATTAAAAATAAGTACAAACATAAAACCATACCTCTATTATTTGTAGTTATGGCTAATGTAGATGTTGTTTCTACAACGTCATCACCAGTCTTTTTCTCAGCAATTATAGCAGTAGATGATTTTTTTGATTACTACTTTTTTTTATCATGATTGTTGATAAGTTTCAATTGCATGTGTATTTTTATGGTCAATTTATAGAGTTTTAAGGGGTGATTTGATTATTTTATCCTCAGTATATTTATATTTCAAGATCACAGTTTTTATATTTGGTTTTGTATGAAATGATGAATTTGATATAAATTCAATAAAAATTAAGCCAAAAAGACACTTATGAAGGATTAGCCAGTGATTCAAATTAAGAAGGAGAACGTTACTCAACATAATAGGAAAATAAGGTTTTGCAATAAGTTTGAGCTTTATAATGTAAACGTAGTCCTTAGAAAAATTGTAGTGAATATCTCAAGTTTTTTAGAAAGCTATTATAGGAGAAAATTTGAGTTAGTTTAGGCTTTCAATTATTACTACAAATTTAGATCTTCTTGGTGAAAATTTTAGTCTAATCACTAAGGATTAAAATGGTCATAACTTGAGATTCTAGAGTCCAACTTAGGTAAATCAAGAGCCAAATTAAACTAGATATCCATGGCTACAAATTTCATAAGGACTAAAAATTCAAATTCTAGAAGATATATACCATAACACTATATTGTAGTGCTAGACACAAGAAAATTCTAAGGGTCGTGCACTATGGCACAATACTGCAGTGCCTAAACATGTTAAAATTCAACATTTTACAAAGGCAACATGCTACAACATTGTGTTGCAACACCATAATATGAGAAAAAAATTTTTAATGCGTTTTACACATTTTAGCCTCATTATTCATAACCTTAGCAGACATATACAATATAATCTCACCTAATTTGGGAGAGAGCCACCTTAAACACAACTTAGAGAGCTTTTTAGCATATTTTGTGGATTCTCTCATAAAATTTGACATAAATTACAATTGAATCAAGTTGAAGATTAATACTTGGGAGATTACAAGGGGTTTGCAATGCAATTTAGGAGTTTTTCATTTGGTTTTATCTCTAAACTTTATTATGCCTCTCTTGAATTTGTGTGTTAAGTTTTCCATCATTATGAGCTAATTCTCCAAGACTAAGACTAAAGCTAGTTAATTCATGAATTTATAACATTTTTATTATGATTGAAGAACATGTTAATTCATGATGAGTGTGTGTTATGTGATTAATGTTTATTAAAAACCTGATCACTTTTTAATAGATCTTTATTATATGATTGAGACCAAGAAGAGATATTGCACAAGTGCTAAGCTAATGCATACCATGAATTACTTAAATATAAAGATATATAAATTGATACATACAATAGTCATAGGCATAATTGATTTGTGTTAAAAGTTAGTGGATTCCATAGATCAATAATGCATTTTTGTCTAATTAAACTTACATAAAGATATAGTAGGTTGTTAGATATTAAATAGAGTTGATATTTCTTAGGAAAGAATATTGATTGAATTATAGAATTCCATTATCACATGAAATAGCATAATTAATTCATTCATATATAGGATTTACTCTGAAGTGGATTAATAAACCCGAAGTCTTAGCTTTTAACATCTTCTCTTATCGTATTTATCATATTGATCGATTGCATTTAGTTTTATTTTAAATCATTTTTATTTGTAGCTTAGCTTAGTTTTAGATAAATCTTCAAATTTAAGTTAATCATCTAGATAAAGTTAGAGGTAGCGTTGTTTCGGTAGTTGTTTACACAATCTCATAGATTCAATAACTATGAGTACTTTCATTATATTACTTAAGAATAATACTGATATAAATTTGAGTAGCTCTCATCCTAACCAATATAATCAAGGCAAATCGATCATGCTCTTGTAATAGATGACTTAAGCCAAGCATGTCAATTTTTGAAGGTGTCATAACACACAAGGTGAACAAGCATAGGTTCAAGTCATGTATCTGAATAGATTTCAAGCATCCTAATCCTTAAGCATGAAAACCTAAGGCATCCCAAGTCAACAAGTGACTTCATATAAAGCCAAAAAAAATTAAAATTTAAAGTCAATTCGAATTAGGAACAAGCCAAAACAGACAAGTTATCAAGTATACCCTAACGTTAAGCTTTTGTCTTGTGTGCACTTGCGTTTTATGGTATGGTGTCATAATGCCCAATCTACATTTTGTGTGCATGCCTATATGTATAAATGGACTTGCTTATGCATATTTGTATGCGCTCACCTTTGCATCTACCTTATTGGGCACATAAATGCGTACTCACACACATCACATGCTTATGTGCTCGTGCTTTCTACTCACGTGCCTTGTGCTTGCATGCTTTGTGCCATGCATGGTGTTGCAGTGCCCAAGTTCTGCCTTATGCATAATTTCTCACCCCTTTTAAGTTATTCTTGCATGCTTTGATATCTAGAACTTCTCTAATGCACCACCTTCAAAGTATTTGCATTTCTAATGATTTTTAATAACATCCAAGTGCAATTTAATTTCAAATTCAATATCAAACATTCAAGTTAAAGATCAAGCAAGGCAATCCACTTAAGGAAAAATGCAAGTATGCAAGTTATACTATTTTAGATTTTGTTTATATTTTAATTGTGTGTTGTATCTAGTATTTAGGTAACTTAAATACCTTTTTATCTTCCCCTTTTCATGTTATTTTATTTTAGCAAATTGTATCATGGTTTAGGTAACTAGAGTTAGTTTAATCATAGTTTGAAATTTGCCTATATAAAGAACTTTTTAATAAATTGTAATTGTATCATGTTACTTTAACATTTGTAAAGAACTTTTTAATAAATTGAAACCTTGACAAACCTTGTGCCTAAAAACTAAAACTTGGTGGTCTTGTGTTCAACCTTTTTCCTTTTTCTAAATTTCCATTGCAAGAGGGATTTGATGGTGAAGAATCAAGGAGGTGAAGACTAGTTACAAGTTGGTCAATCAATTCTTTAGACTTGTGTCAAGTCTCTTATTAAATTTGATTCAATCTTAAGTTGGTAGAAGTCATTCTTTCAGACTTAAGTGATATATCTTGCTCCTTATTTAACCAAGTAAATTGTAATAATTATGTAGTGAATTTGAGTTCCATTGCTTTTAGATTTCTTTAGAATGCTTTGATGGTTGAAGATAGAAGCTTGATTGTGTAGGATTTCTAGAGATAAACTTGTTAATCTTGTACAAATTTAGGATTTGATCATTGCTAAATTTTTAAAATGCCATTAGAATTCAATTTGACATCACTTTATGAGGATTAGAGGTTATGGAATCAGAGGTTATGGAATCAGAACTTCTAGGTTGTCTTTGTAATTGCATTGTGCTGAGATTTTATGTTGAAGTAGTGGGCATTTGCTATTAGAAAGAAATTTAAATGTTGGTTATTGGAAAATTTTCAGTGTTTGGTCAGAAGTTTGCTTGTATAGGCTAAGGAAAAATTATTGTATTTTGGTGGGAAATATTTTGGTTTGAAGAGAGATGAAGATAGTCAAGCATGTGGTTAATTGTGTAGGCAAGATCCCAAATTTTCGCCTTGACACCTTACCTTATTAATTGCCAAAATTTTTTAGCCATTCCTTTACCTTTCATTAAGTACCAAGTTGCCTTGTCTTAAGGCTTTATTTTACTAACCCTTGCCACGTCACCATAATTTACCTTACGCACACTTCCTTAATACATATTAGCTCTAATATTTAATTAGCATTTTACCAAACATCCATTGCACAATTACATCATTGCCCTACTTCATTGTTGCCATTTCAACCTCATCATAATTTACTTAAGTAACCTTTTTCAAAATTATAATATTACCTTTACTTGTCTAACTAAAGCCTAAAACATTGTCCAAGCCAAATTACCACCTTAATCCAACTCTAAACCCTAGCCTAAACACTTAGCCCAAGCCTAAAACTTGTCTAAAAACACTATTCTATTCCCAAATTTTTTGTTCATAATTTGAAAATATTGTTCACAAAACTTTAATTCTAACTAAATTTCACCCTAAACACTTTCTTAATCTAATTCAATTTGAACCAATCTACCTAAATGACTAGTAGAGATAGTTCTCACCCACTCCTACAATTGTGGATGATTAGAGACATAAGGTTTGGAAAAGTAAATTCATGAGTTGAGGATAAAGATGAATGGAAAGTTTGACATACTTATAAGACTCATGCATAGTATGTCCAATGATTTGGTTAAAGTTATACAAAGTCAAGGGATCAAACAATCAAAATCAAACTAGAACCTTATCTTATCATAAAGAACCTTCCACACTTCCTTACCATATATATCACACCCAAATCACCAAAGAAAGGACCCCTTATTAGTATAAACAAACTACTATTCAAACATTCATACCTAGTGAGAGAACTTTCATCTCTAATAAGACATATAGTGGTGATAATGAACCTAGAAGAAGAAGAGGGAGAGAAAATGTCAGATAAAGGATTAAAGGCAGAGATACCCCAATTCAATGGTAGCTTCAACTTGTATGATTTTATAGACTGGTTGTATGACATAGAAAGAGTATTTAAATATAATGGCTTTGATGATGAGAAAAGCTGAAAGGTAGCCATATTGAAATTCAAGGATTATACCTTATTATGGCAGTAAAATATGAAAATGGAAAGAGAGAAGAGAGGAAAGAGTTGAGTGAAACCGTAGGAAAAATTAAAAAGGATAATTAAAAAAGGTTTCTACCTAAAGACCACAAATTGGACCTTTATTTCAAGCTTTATAACTTGAAACAAAGGGACAAGAAAATTGAAAGTTATGTTACAGAGTGTGAAAATTTAAAAATGAGGAGCGACATACCTAAAGAAAGGGAACATATCATTGCTAGATTTGTAGGAGGATAAAATAAGGAGATAGTCCATAAAATTGAATTGTAAGCATACCATTCATTCCATGATGTTTGAGATTTGGCCTTCAAAGTGGAAAAACAACTTCACTCCATGAAAGACACTAGCCATAAGAAGCCTTTCAAGGAAAATACTTATCAAAGAGGAGTCCTATCTTTTCCTAAGTCTGATATTCCTCTTAAGGACTTTGGAAAGACTAAGATGATTGAGTCAAGCAAAGAAAAACCTAAGATCCTAATAAATAATGCCTAACTGGCTCTAAGGAATAAAAAAATGTTTTAAATGTCATGGGTATGAACACTTCTAATTCAATTACCCTAATAAGAGGATCATGACCCTTAGAGAAATTACGACTATCAAAGAGGTATGGCAAGAAGATAATTTGGGGGAAGAAAATATGAATGGAAGTGATGAAGAAGTTTTAATTGATCCAAGCAAGATAAGCCATAGGAGAAGTTATTTCACGCTAGGTGTATCACCAATAACAAAATATGTTCAGTTATCATCGATAGTAGAAGTTACATGAATATGGCTTCTTCAAGTCTTATAAAGAAATTGAGTTTGCTGACCCTTGATCATCCTAAACTTTACAAACTAGAATGGCTCACCAATGGAGATACCATTCAAGTAAGTAAGCAAGTTATGATTTACTTCTTTATAAGCTAAAGGTATATTGATTGTGATGTATTACCAATGGATGCTTGTCATGTATTGCTTAGTAAACCATGGTTATATGATAAAAAGGTTTTATACAATAGGAGAGCTAACACTTACATTTTCAAATTCAACCATAAAACTATTACTCTAATCTCTATGTCTTTAAGCTGCATATTATCCTAAACACTTCCCTTATATAAAGGAATTTTCAATAGGACCTCATCCTTATGGCTAACTTAATTAAACCATCAACCTCAAGGTGTAACTAAGAAGATGACTGGTTTTAAAGAAAGTTATTGGAAGAAGATAGTAGTTTATCTAGAGATTTAAAGGACTATATACAATTTGACAAGACAATGAAAAACAATGGCAAATAACCTTTAAATAGTACTTCACCTTTAAAGCATAATGAAACAATCCCACATCAGTAATCTTTAATTGATTATGTGATGTCTTCAGTTAATGAAATTAACTCAAGTATTAGAAGATCAACAATACAAACCAATAACTTTGAGATCAAGTCTGACATCATATAGATGATTTGTAGGACCACCCGGCACGCGTACCCCTGTCTGATGAATACTGAGGTGCTTTTATTAATAATCTGAAAATACGGGTACACGTGACAGGAATCCTACGAAAAATAATACCTGTTGCTACTGTATAGCACAACTAAATACATGTGGAAGCGTAAACTGAAATCTGAAATATACATTGATTGAACAATGGGCCCAACTGGCCTTTTTCATATATACATATACATGCTGTTCTGTACATTGTTCTTACATCTGAGTACATATAAAATATACATGTGACCCAACAGGTCCAAAACTGAAATATATATACTGAAAACTAGGGTGTGGCCCTCTCCCGCTAGCCTCGGTCCACCCGCTCCTCGCCAACAGCACCAAAACCTAAAAAGGAAGGAAAAAGGAGGGGGATGAGTGATAAAGATCACCCAGTAAGCATTCCTTACTTCCCTCAAACCTAAGCAAGCCACATACAATCACAAACATACCTGGCCTTGACCCTATTCATACATCTATGTGCTTGCTAGAATCTGAAACTGATTAATTTGATTATCTGAATCTCATTCATTTACTATTATCATTATTATTCATGTCATGATGTGTATGTCATGTCATGCTAACTAAAATATCTGATGGATGCATGTATCTGAATATCTCTATGTACTTGAGGGTACCTACTGTGTTGATCAGACTGGTGAACACAGGGATTCGACATCCTGGCCATGTGGGCTGAACAGTCTAGCTACTGGCTAAAAAGCTGAATATACTGTGCTGAACGATCTGACTGGTGTCAGAAGGTTGAATCTGAAATGTTGAATAATTTGACTGGTGTCAGAAAGCTGAATCCCACATACGCCCCCTCGAGTTCACCCATACTCTTACCCGTATATCAGGTTTTGAATACTGAATACTGCTAAATTCGGATCCCTTGATCCTCTCTCATGCTGTATTACATGCTATGGTATGCATATGCAGTTTTATTATCTGAATCTCTGCTTATCTGATGCTTATCTGAAGCATTTTAACCATTAAACTGATTTCCCATGCTTAATTAAATCAATTTCATGCTTTTCTGGAAAAATTTTACTACTGCACGGGCGTGTGGGCAAGGCACACGGGCATGCAGGGCTCACACACAGGTGTGCAGGGCTAAGGCACATGGGCGTGTGCCCAGACACATGGGGTCGTGCACTGGTCGTGCTGCTGGTCGTGCATGCTACTAAAATTCTGGGTAATTTCACTGAAAACGCTTGCACACAGGTGTGTCCCTCAGGACACACGAGCGTGTGTCTCATATTCTGACTGTGCACACAGCATGCACACAGGCGTGGGTCTGGAAAAACAAAGGCACACGGCCGTGCCATGTAGGCACACGGTCGTGTGTCTAGTTCTTAAACAAGAACACCCGTTTGGAAAATGCATAATTCATAACCAATTCTCATTCAATTCCAAATTTACTTCTAACACACATTCCCAGCACCTCCATAAATACATTTGAAGCATCCAATTCAACATACATCAATTCACAAAGATTCTACCATGGAAGCTTAGCCATTCTCTCACTAAAACAGCTCAAACATACATGCATGAATCATGGATGGAAAATCTACCATCCCACACAACAATCATCATCATCTAAACATGCACGAAGCTCATCACATGTTAAGCATCAAAATCCATCAAAGCAAGTTGGGAAAATACAAGAAGAAGTAAGCAAATACTTACCTCTCACCATTGCCGCTGGAAACCCTTTATCAACTATTCTCTTGGCTCTCTCGTCGGATTGGGAGCTAATGGAGGTGGAATCTCTTCTCTAAGGTTGGGAGGAACTGCTGCTAAAATAAGAAAGAAATTTGCTAAAATGAAAGCTGGGTGAGAAATGAATCTTAATTCTCTCGGCTCACTTATATATACGTGCATTTACACGGGCGTGCACATGGGAAAATGGGCATTACTCATTTCTCGCTCAATCGCATGATCAAATCCTTTCTGAAGGAATCATACGGAAGCCACACAGGCTCTGGAAACTTACTAACTCACCCCTGAACTTTTCTAGACTCCCAATCTATTTCTGAATTTCATTTCTAACCCCGAAACTCTTTCCCTAAGGGCTTTTCTAAACTGGGATGCTACATTTCCTCCCCTCTTATAAAAATTTCGACCCCAGAATTTACTTGAATAACTCTAGAAACTTATCCCTGATCTCAGACTCTACCTCCCAAGTGGCTTCCTCCACTCTTTGATTGTGCCATAAGACCTTCATAAGGGGAATCTGTTTGTTTCTGAGAAATTTGACCTTGTAGTCAAGGATCTGAACTGGCAGCTCTTGGTAGCTCAAATCTTCTACCAAATCTACCTCTGAAAACTAAAGCACATGAGAAGGATCCCCCACATACTCCTTCAATGGAGACACATGGAAAACATTATGAATCTTGTCCATGCTAGCTGGCGGTGCTAATCTGTAGGCAACTGTCTCCACTCTCTCAAGTATCTCGTAGGGACCAATGAATCTAAGGGCCAACTTTCCCTTCTTGCCAAATCTGAGAACTTGCCTGTATGGAGCAATTCTCAGAAAAACCATGTCGCTCACTGAAAACTCAATCTCTCTGCGTCTCAAATCTGCATAGCTCTTCTGTTGGTCCTAGGCCTGTATTATTCTCTGTCTAATGATCTTGATCTGCTCAATCATCCCCTGAACTATCTCTAGACCCACAATTGTCTCCAGGGAATCTCTCTCTCCAATCTCATCCTAATAAAGAGGAGATCTGCACTTTCGACCATACAACACCTCAAATGGAGCCATCTGAATAGTCGTCTGATAACTGTTATTATATGCAAACTCCATAAGAGGAATCAACTCTGCCTAATCGGTCTAGAAGTCCATACAACATGCTCTCAGTATATCCTCCAGAATCTTATTCACCCTCTCAGTCTGACCATCTATCTGAGGGTGGTATGCTGAACTGAACTACAGCCTGGTTCCCAAGGCTCTTTACAATGATCTCCAGAAAGCTGACAGGAATCTGGAGTCTCTGTTTGATAAATAGTCCTGGGAACACCATGAAGTCTGACTACCTCTCTAATATACAACCGTGCCAACTGATCTATAGATATACCCTGTCTGACTGGCAAGAAATGAGCTGACTTGCTAAGTCTGTCCATAATCACCCATATACCATCATATCCTCTCTGAATTCTGGAAAGACCTGAAATGAAATCCATGGAAATATCTTCCCACTTCCACTCAGGAAGACTCAAGGGATGAAGTAATCCTGAGGGTCTCTGGTGCTCTGTCTTCACCTGCTGACATATTAGACATATAGAGACGAAGTCTGCTATGTCCTTCTTCATGCTTGACCACCAGAAATTTCTCTTGAGATCTTGGTACATCTTTGTACTGCCTGGGTGTGCTGAATACACCGTACTGTACGCCTTTGACGAAATTTTCTGTCTCAACTCTGAACTCTGTGGCACACTAACTCTGTCTCTGAATCTCAAGATCACATCTCTGAACTTAAAGTCTGGCACTGATCTCTCTGACATCCTCTGAAGCATACTCTGACTCCACTCATTTGACATCTGACTGTCTCTGATCTCATCATACAAAGAAAATCTGATCTGAAGCCTGAAGAATCCCGCAGTCACTTTCTCAATCTACTCTCTGGTAATCTCATACTGCAGCTCTCTCTGAACTGAAATACTAGATAAGGCCACTCGCCTACTCAAGGCATCAGCCACTACATTGGGTCTCCCTGGGTGATATCTAATGTCACAGTCATAATCCTTCATCAGCTCTAACCATCTCCTCTGTTTCATATTGAGCTCTTTCTGGGTGAAAAAATACTTCAAACTTTTATGGTTTGAATAAATACTGCACTTGACCCCATAGAGATAATGTCTCCAAATCTTCAGGGCGAATACAACTGCTGCTAACTCCAGATTATGGGTGGGGTATCTTAACTCGTGATCTCTCAATTGCTTAGAGGCATAGGCAATGACCTTACCATTCTGTATCAGAACTGCTCCGATCCCCTGATGGGACGCATCTGTATAAAGTCAAACTCTACCCCCTCCTGAGTAGCGCCAAAACTGAAGCGCTGGTCAATCTCTGCTTGAGCTCCTGAAAACGTGCCTCGCACTCATCTATCCACACAAATGAAACCTCTTTCCTAGTCAAGGCAGTAAGAGGCCTCACTAGGCTCGAGAATCCCTCAATCAATCTCCGGTAGTAGCCTGCTAACCCAAGGAAGCTTCTGATTTCTTTCACTGTCTTCAGCCTTGGCCAACTCAAAATTGCCTCTACCTTGCTGGGGTCTACTGAAATACCGTCTGCTGAAACCACATGACCCAGAAATGCTACCCTGTCGAGTCAAAACTCGCACTTGGAGAACTTGGCATACAACTGTCTATCCCTCAGCCTCTGAAGTACAAATCTCAAGTGCTCCTCATGCTCTACCATACTCCAGGAAAACACCAAAATGTCATCTATGAAAACTACCATGAACCGATCCAAACAATCATGAAACACCCGGTTCATCAGATCCATAAAGATCGCTGGGGCATTAGTCAACCCAAAAGGCATGACCACGAACTCATAATGCCCATATCTGGTCCTGAAAGCTGTCTTGGGAACATCTCTATCTGCCACTCTAACTTGATAGTATCCAGATCTCAGGTCAATCTTGGAAAACACAGCTGCACCTCTCAACTGATCAAAGAGGTCATCTATCCTTGGCAAAGGATACTTGTTCTTTACTGTTACTCTATTAAGCTCTCTGTAGTCGATACACATCCTCATCAACCCATCTTTCTTCTTAACAAACAAAATCGGAGCTCCATAAGGTGAACAACTGGGCCTGATGAATCTCTTATCTGTTAACTCCTGAAGTTGCTTCTTTAACTCCTGGAGTTCAGTTGGAGCCATCCAGTACGAAGCCTTAGAGATTGGAGCCATACCAGAAAGAAGCTCGACACTAAACTTCAACTCTTTGTCCAGAGGTAACCCTGGTAATTCATCTAGAAAGACATCTCTGAATTC
>JAJEJH010000964.1:0-60713 GCA_026122585.1 Anacardium occidentale | reverse complement strand
ATGCACGGGCGTGCACCTCTCATGCACGGTCGTGTATCCCGAAAAAATTACAAAAATGTCATTTTTCCGCGCTCGCATGCAAATCCTCCCAATCAGATCCATGCACAAGCCACCAAACTCTCGAAAAAGCTCTATTTCACCCCCAAAACTTACTCACAACCCTAGAATTTTCAAAAATCTCAATCTGACCCCAGATTAGAAGTTGAAAAGACCAAACTAACTCTAGGATGTTACAAAACAATTGAATTTTAATGGCTTTAAAAACTAAAACCAAAACATCAGCAATAATTTCCCTTATAAAAATGTTATATATTGAACGATTAACATATTTAAAACAAATATGAAATGCACAAGTTAAATCACAATACATTGAACTGAGAGACTAAAGCAAAATCTAACACTAATGCAATTATATTTAGGATTATTTTGTTTTTTTTATATTATTTAGATTATTTTATTTAGGAAGATTTTTAGATTGTTTTATTTAGAGATTTTAATTGGATAAGGATTATATAAGTTTCCTTATAGGATAAGGATTAATTATTTTATTTAAGGATTTTAATTGGATAATGATAATTATATTGGTTAAAGGTGGACTAAGGAAATAATAATGGTTTAAGGTTATTTTGTAATTTGCAAGTTCGATGAGAATTGTTTAGTGGTGGTTTAGTAAAAAGGTATGGTAGAAATGTGTATGTTGGAAAGGATGAATGATTTATGGCATGTTGGTACTTTGGTAAGGTATAAGGTATAACTAAAATGTGACCATTAAATGTAAGTCATAAACTAAGGCATTTTGGCTCCAAAATACATAGACCAATTTCCCTCCAAATGCAACCAAAATTCGACCAAACACAGAGCAAATTTCAGCCAACCAAATGCAAATTTTCGATTACACAAATTATACTTCAAAATTAGTTCAAATATATTTATAATCACTTAACTTGAATGCTCTAATATCAATTGATACATATCCACCTAAAGTCCACACAAATTCAACACAACATTATTAAAAATCATATTCTAATTTTCAGTCAAAAAAGAACAAGGTTAAAGTATGGAGTTTAGTCACATAACACAAGAACAAAGTGTAACTTATTTGGAAATAAAAGATGTAATAATGTAATTCAAGCCTAAAAGAACCAATCCAACAATTTGAATCAAATCCACTATCAACTCCTTTTGCAAGAATAAATTGATTGATCATTTTAACCAAACTTAAGTATTCATTTTTCTTAACCAAATTTTAAAAGTAGATCCAAAACTTTCTACCACCTAACTGAAATTCACAAGTTTCCCAATCCTCTAATCTAATTTCATTAGAAACTCGTTACTAACCCACTAATGCGCAAGCAAGTTTCTACTTAATACATAAGTAGAACCATTATCAGGTAATTACCCCCATATATATTAACAAATTTTAAATGAAATTTGATTTTAATTTATAAGTGAGATTAAAAACCCTAACCTCAATGCCTTAAATAAAAAAGTATGCAAACTGTAAAAGCAGTGTAGCACAACTTCTAACTTATGGGACAAACTGATGGATTATGATCGAAACATTAGACTGAGAGAAGAGAAACAAAAGAGCCGAACGGGTGTACATTGTGTGTCAATCAAATTTTTGATTTTGGTGGAGGAGAGTTTGAATGGAGAAGAAAAGGAAGGTTCTCTAGAAAACACTAGGTGGGTAAGTTTTATGTCCAAACAAAATGATGTCGTTTTGTCTTTTAATCAAAATAACAACATTTTTTCTTTTAAGTGAAACAGTTATGTTTTGACAATCAAATGAATAGTTCAGTTGAAATCGAACTATTTTTCCCATGCGGTTTAGGTTCATATTTGTTTTTATCGAATACTTGTTTTAGATGCTTGTATTCGAGTTTAATCCACCTGGTGCCTATGTCGTTTCATTGGTGAACAAAGCGAGCTCTAATATAAGCCTAAACTTGTTCACTTCGTATCGAACCCTAAAAAAAGCATTTACTAGCTTGATTTTATCATCACCAACCTTTCCTTGTAAGAAGATTGGATAAAGATGAGAAGAAAATCTTAAAACCACCAAGTTCAAAGGTTTTTCAAGAGAGAAAAGTTGATAAACTTTCTTTAATATTAATCATCAAGTCCTAAAATACATGAAAAAAGATGACTTATATATGTCTTATAATCCTTAAAAAATTACTAAAAAAACCCTTGAGAAATATTACATAAAGCCCAAGTGAAATAACTTCAAAAATCACAAAAATATCAAAAAATATATATATATATGCTTCAGATGTAGAGGCATGTCACGACACTAAGCTATAACGTATAGCTATAATGTATTCTAGAGCATATAGTCTATGACCTTAGGTCACAGCATGTGTGCTTGTTTCTAAAGCTTACAGGCTACGACCTTGGCTTGTAGCACACGCTTGTGCCCAAATATAGAGCGCACAAGCTGCAATCTTATGCCAGAAAGCACGTGAAAGCCTAGGCATAGGTTGTTGATCAATAATGGCACACCCTAATCTTGTATTTTTGGTGATGGAAAATGTACAAATGTCACCTCAAATTTCCAGCACTAAACAAGCTCCAAAATCATGCATTTTCATTCACAATCGATGTTATATTCATTTTAGAATCATACTACTTCAAGTATAACATAAAGGTAAATTCAAATCTCAACAACAACCACCCAATATCATCAAACATCAACCAAATAAAGGTAAGAGAATGAATATTAAATCCACACACTAATACGTAAAAAGTTACGAGTAAGAAGACTTTAAGCCTAAAGGAACTAGCCACCAATTTGAGTAAAGTCTAACTTACTTGATAAATATTTGCAAGATTATAAAACCTCAAACATAAATGATTGCTCCACCAATTTAAAGGTGAACTAAGGATAAATGATAGATCCCACCACCAAGGTTCTTCCACCACCAAGCCTGTCTTGTAAGGACTCAGATTAAGGAAGGATAAATTTCACATAAGCCACCAAAGCATCATGGAAATCAAAGAAAGCAAAAAGGTTTTCAAATATTCATTTCAACCAAAAGATCCTTTACAATATATTCAAGTTACCTTTCATAGGCAATTATAAACTTTGGATGTACTAACCCTAGTTACTTAAATTTGTATTACAACTTACTTGAATAAAGATAAAAAGACAAAATAATAAAATAATAGACATTTAAATCACCTAAAAACTAATTACAATTATATATTTTAAAAATAAAATATCTACAGAAAAGAAGTAACTTGCATGCATGCCCTTTTTGTCTTTACCTAAGCTGTGACAACATATAACAACATAATGGCATACAGACGCAAGGGCATGTGGGCATAGGCATATAGGCATAAGCATATAGGCCTATGGATATGTCAGAAGCAAAAGTAAGGTGTTGCAACCCTAAACCGTAAGCGTAGGCTTGTGCACAAGAAAGGCAATGCACTTGTGTACTATGTCGTGATGCCAAACAAGGCAAGTTTTTCACCTTACTTGTTTTTCATCCGTTTCTCACTCAAATTGAATTTCTTTTTTTTTTTTTTTTTTTTTGGCTTCACATGAAATCACTTAATGAAGTTTGACTCCTTAATGTCTTGTTTTTTCTATTGCAAAGCCTAAACATGATCCAAAAGCATTGGGAAAAGTTATGCAAACTAGTTTTAAACTTCTAAGGAATACTTTGATCAAAGTTGAATAAGCTTATTTTTGTGTCTTAATGGCCTGGAAAGGCTTTGATTGGCTTAAAAGGTAATTTGAAGGAACTAAGTTATGGATTGGTGATGATGCTTCTAAAATCACAATTGGACTAGGATTTGAATTCATATTAGTTATGCTTGGTGTTGGCACAAGCTACCCACTTATTGCAACTCCTTTGTCATCTTATTATCCCCCATGGCTTAATTTAGCACTTAAGATGATATGAATCCGAGTAGCTCTTATCCTAATCAAGATAATTAAGGAAGGTCGATCATGTTTGTGCAACGGATGACATAAGCTAAGCATGCTGATTTCAAAGAAATCATGGCACACGAGGAAAATAAGGATGTGTTCAAGTCATGCATTCGAATAAATTTCAAGCATCCTAATCCTCATGCGTGGCAACCCAAGACACCCTAAGTCATTAAGCGATTTTAGATAAAACCAAAAAAAAAAAAATTAAAGTTGATTTAGATAAGAATCAAATAAAAAGTAGGCAAAACAAAAAGCTACTTGCCTATGCGCACGACCACACACATGCTTATGCACACTCGTGCATGCTACCTTACTGCATAATACGTGCTTATGCATGCTTCCTTGTCATGTAAACAAGCGTACAGTCTCGCATGTCTAATTGTGCCATCGGTTTTTATCACACCAAGCCAAGACAAACTTGTCACTCTTGTTTAACCACCCTAAACATGGTCAAAAATAGTGTATAATGATTTTTTGGCTTTTTACAGGGTCCACGAAGTTGCCACCAGAGGTTTCCCTCAAAAAAATACATGTCGATGAGGATGAACTATTTATGGATTCTTTGCAGAGGACTCAACTTTTCTTACCTGTCTAATAGGTTGGATTCAGAGAGTCAGGTATGACAATTAAAAGATGTTATGCATTGATACTACCCAACTCAAAGGTCAGTGTTCACTTTTGTGGTTTATTTGTTTAGTACATTACCAAGTTTAATTAAATTCCATTTTATCATAATGCATTATCAATATTAATCATATATATACAATAAATTACATCTATCTACGAAAAAACAATGTGTAAAAACAAATAAAAAACTACAATACTCTTTTCATACACTTCTGTACATTTTAATCCAAAACAAGTTTAAAATGAATAAATAAATGAATCTTGCAAAACAAATTTATTAGTTAATTCAATAAAATAAATATGAATATATAATAAATAAATTCTACAAGACAAAATTTGGTTATGACAAATTATACTTATAAAATAAGAATAAGAATTAAAACTCCAGCTCATGTAAAAGCAGCCCGCCTAAGGAAATAAATAGAATGCAGCCTAACCAAGATAAAGCCCACCTAAGGAAAATAGAGCAGCATATGGCCCAGTAATATATATATACACACACACACTTGTGCACAGTATGCCCAAAAATAATAAATAAAAAAAGGCAACTTCTCCCTTGCAAGATTTGAAGCTTGGTTGGTTTATTTGTTTAGCATATTATCAAATTTAATTAAGTTCAATTTCATCACGTAATGTATTATCAATATTAATCACACATTTACAATAAATTACATCAACCCACAAAAAATAAATACATAAAAATGAGTAAAAAATTATAATATTTTTTCTAATACATTCCTATACATTTATTTTAATAAAAAAAATCTAAAAAGAATAAATAAATGAATATTGTAAAACAAATTTGCTAGTTAATCTAATAAAATAAATATATATATAATAAATAAATCCTACGAGGCAAAATGTGGTTAGGACAAGTTAAAAAATAAAAATAAAAACAAGAATAAGAATTAAAACTCCAGCCCAAGTAAACGCAGGCCGCCTTGGAAAATAAACAAAATGTAGCCCAGCCAGGAAAAGGAGCGAAAGCAGTCCAGGCCACGCAAGGAAAATAGGGCAGCATATGCCCAGTAATATATATTCACACTTGTGGACAGTAGTCCCAAAAATAATAAATAAAAATATAAAATTTAGTGGTTCAGCATGCACGTATAACTAATGTATAGTATAATGCACGCAAATGCGCATATAGAATACTTATCCATCAACTTTGACATCTAAAATGGCCACATAATATAATACATAATGTACATGAATAAACAGGACACGAGTTTCACTTTTACACAATATCTGCTATACACACACACACACACACACACACACACACACACACACATATATATACACATATAATTATATACAGTATATTGTAGTGTGTATGTGTGTATATATATATATATATATACAGAATTAAAAAAAAAAACATAGAATATGAAAATATATCATAAAGAATAAATTAAATATTGATATAGAATATATAAAATAAATAAATAAAGAATATCAAATTGAAAACATACAAAATAAACATTTTGGAAATATGTAAAACAAGTATTAAAAAAAATACAAGGCACAATATGAAATAAACATTTTGGAGATATACAAAACAAATATTAAGACAAGATATAAAAAAAATACAACACACAAAAATGCAAATATACAAAATAAATATTCTGGAAATATGCAAAACAATTATTAATACGAAATATAAAGATACAATGTGCAAAATATACAAAATAGACAAAACACAAGTGCAAAATAGTAAATAATTAAAATAAATAAGTAGATAAAATACAGAATACTTATGCATAGTATTTATGTACACACAAAATATTATACAGAATATTGGTACACATAAATAAAACACACACACACACACACACACACACACACACACACATATATATATATATATATATAAAATATTATATAATACAATCTCATATACATGAAATAATGTAAAAATATTATTTACAAACAAATTCCTCTAAAAAATATACTTGAAAATTGTTGTTTGGAGTTTGATCAAATATTGAGTTGAAAACCAAACAATCTCACGTAAGCTGACTTCAGGATGTTTTAATTCTCTCAAAAAAAAAAATTTTCTTTTTTTTTTAATTTTTTGATTTTCTTTAAAATTCTTTTTTTTTGTTTTCCTTCCGCCGAAAAAATCCCTTCCCCCCCAAAAAAAAATTTCTCCTTTTTATTTTTTCCTCCTTTTTCCCCCTCCCTCCACCCCAAAAATTTTCCCCTCTCTCGTCCTTAAAAATTGCTTGAATAGATGTCTAAACACGACAACTAACAAACTACCCAGCAACACAGTGCCTGCACGCAGAGTCAGTGTGCAGCACGTTAACGTGGCAGGAGAAAGAGAGAAAAAGCATGCGCAGGAAATAAATAAAAAAAAGCAGCAGGCGTTGGGCAACCCCACGAGCGCTTGCCCTGCCACTTCCTTTTCTCAGCTCGCGCATGCGGATCATGCGCACACTAAAGGCCCATCCTTAGGCCTTCCTTTCCAATCGAGCCAGCATGCGTGCTGGGCCGCCCTTTTACACGCCCTTTCTTTACTTGGCTAGGCTTCATGATGTTGGGTTTTAGGCAGGTTTTGGGTTTATTTTATGAATAAGGATTTTATGATTTTTTCTATTTTTTATTTTTAGGTTTCGATTTTAGTGTTTTAATTATCCATCCTCAGCTCGATATCTCAAAAATTTTTAGTTAATATTCAAGTTTTTCATCATCGTGATATCCTTGTTAGGCAAAAAAATGTGGTGTCTACACCAACACCCGCACCCGCCAACCTATGCATGAACCTTAAAGCGTGCCTGTGCATGATCATGCATGCTACAACATGGCATCACAATTTCTTGCTTCTGTTCATGTGCCTTATGTCTAGCATCCCTACATCGCAACATGGCACTACAATGCCCAGGTTCTATCTTGTGTGCATAACTCTTGCCTTTTCAAGCTAATTTTGCATGATTTTGCCTCCATATCTTCTCTAATGCTTTGCCCTTGAAGTTTTATGAATTTCTAACATTTTTGAACAAGAATTAAAATTCCAACGATCCTCAAGATCCAAATCAAATAATCAAGTTGAAGGTTGAATCCACGACAATTCAAGATCAAGACAACTTTTGCATGGACAAAGAAAGAAAAAAGGCATGCAACTTACTTTCATTTTCCTAAATTATTTAATTTTAACCATGTGCTGTTATTATTTTAATCTTTTTATCATTTCATGTAACTTGTAAAAGTTGTAAGTAGACTAAGGTTAAGCTTGCTTTAACCATGGTTTATAACATTTCTATAAAAGACACTTTTCCTATTTTGTAAAGTAGACTTGAATATTAATTAAACTCCCAAAAGCTTGTGTTTTTCCTTTAAACTTAGAAGTTATTGGTTCTTTGTTTCATCTTTGTCCCTTATCCAATTCTTATTGTAAGAGGGAATTAATAGTGAAGATTTAAGTGGATGGAGACTAGTTACAAGTTAGTGATTTAACTCTTTAGACTTATATCAAGTTCTTCCTTAAACTTGAATCAACCTCAAGTTGGTAGAAGTCATTCCTTTAGACTTGTGTGATACATCTTGCTCTCATTTAACCGAGTAAGTCGTAATCTTTGTGTTGTGAATTTGAGCTCTTTTGCTTATACGGTTCTTTAGGTGTGTCGATAATTAGAGACAGAAGCTTGATTGGATAGGATTTCTAAAGAGAAACTTGCTCAACTTTGTGTGAATTTGGATTTAATTATTGCTAGATTTTTGGAATGCCATTGAACTACCATTTGACACCATTTGAAAGGATTAGAGTTATCGTTTCAGATCATATTGGTATCTAATCTTCAAGGTTGTGTTGGGTGATTTTAGTATTGGTAGCTAAAAATTCTACATATCTGTTCATTGTGTGGCTGTTGAAATTTTTTTTTACGGTTAAATTTAAAGTTAAAAAGAAGAAGATAATGAACATTGGAACCCTTACTATACATTCATTATTCCATTAGATATATTCCTAAAATTCAGCCTACCCACCATACTTCTATTAATTGGCTTGCCTAATTTTCCATTACTTTAGCCTTATCACATTTAAATAATAAGTACCAATTTGCCCTTTCATTTTAGGATTATTTTTACTAATCTTTTCCAACCACTTTAGTTCATTTAAGCCCTCATCACTTACCTTAATCATCCATAAACATCATTAGTCCCTCAATCTTGACCTTATCATACAATTACCTTATTACCCCTAATTAAAAGTACCATAATACCCTTATCCACCAACTAAGCCTAATTTTGGTTACTACAAGCCATGCTAAGCCCAACCTAGCACTCATTAACCTAAACCCAATTGGCCCAATTACTTGTTTGTAGTACCCCACCTGTTATATATTACTGTAGACCATTTTTTTTTTCATCTTTTTTTAAAAAAATATATATATATTTAATATATAACAGTAGGTCCTACGCTGACTGCTTACTGAAAATATACGAAGCTGAATTATAAATGTGATGGGAAACTAAAACTCACTGTACAATACCCTGAAATAAAACTCATATTTATCATATAATAATAATATCTGAAAACATAGAAGATATTGTACATTCCGAATGCATGAGTAATACAAAGCATGCGAGCCATAAATATGCTATCTGTTGAAACTAACCATATATACATACATATATAACTGCAAACTCAGGTGAAAACCTGCTCAAGCCATATCCCACACTCCACCCGTCTCGTGCTTCAAACTCAACTCCCCAAAACACCAACTTGCAAGAAAGGAAACTAAGGAGAATGAGTGACGAGTCACTCAGGAAGCATCTCTTACCTCTACCCTCGGGTAGGCTTTAGACTAAGCTGCTGCTGACTAGCTAACTATTATCTAGATGAACTTAACTAAGTTCTTGATAGCCTAATAGCTTCTTCTGATATTCTTTTAGCACTTATTATTCTTCTTGCTTTTTCTTGTTAATTCTGAGACTTAGAGTACTCTTTTATTTTTTTACTTCTGATGTATATCATACAGCTTAATCTTTCTTTTATTTCTTATCTTACATGTTTCTGATCTTACTGTCTGTACACTTATCCATACCATGTATTATGTATCATGGTATGTTGAAATCATGCTATTTGCCCTTGAGCCTGTTTACTAAAAACATATTTCTGAAAATTGTTATTAGGATCTGAAGATCCAAAACACTGAAAAATTGAGTAAAATTATTTTTGAAATCTCTGTATCCGAAGATACCTACAATACTTGTAAAACTCCAAATACTAAATGGCAAATAACCTAAAAGGGGGGTAAATAGGTTAATTAAAAATTTTGTCAAGTTTAAAAACATTTTCCTATTCTACCAACTCAAACACATATATAATTCCAAGCAAATACAATCAATCAAATAAGCACATATAAATTTCCGACTAAACAAGTATAAATAAAGAGAGTAAAGGGAAAGAAATGCTCAACCGATTTATAGTGGTTCGAAGTTTCTCCATGCCTTCTACGTCCACTACTTCAAGCAACTCCGCTTGAAGATTTTCCTTCCACTAACTTTAACCCAAAGTTACAATAGTTTTTTTTTCAACAAGCGATTTCGCCTTTCACACTAGTTTTGATACAATGGATTGCGCCCTTAACTTACTTTTAACAAGGATTACACCTCACACTAATTTCACAGGATTGCGCCCAAGGGTTTGTGGAATTTTCACAGTAATTTGCCTCACAAGGCTGATTTACAATAT
This sequence comes from Anacardium occidentale, assembly GCA_026122585.1. NCBI lineage: Eukaryota > Viridiplantae > Streptophyta > Magnoliopsida > Sapindales > Anacardiaceae > Anacardium > Anacardium occidentale. Next base: position 50,445 of record JAJEJH010000964.1, on the reverse strand, counting down.
GCTCACAAGGTTTCTCTCTAAGCGAATACAAAATATGCTTTGTGAGAGAGAATTGGAGAAGAATTAGAGAATGAAAGAATGAGAGTGTTTTTGCCTTAATTCTCTAACCCTTCAATCTTCAAATCATTTCCAATTTATAGGAAATTGGAAGAGGTAGCCATTGGGATGATTTGAGAGCCGTTGGAGCCTTTTTGGAGAGTTGCATGAACGTGTCCTTCTTTTGCACGGTCGTGCTCCCTTTGTTCTGCACTTTCCAACGGTCATAATTTTCCTATCGCGCGTACACATACGAGCGTGTGTCCATACACACACGGTCGTGTGTCCTTGAAGTTTCATCTCTCCAGAATTTCAGAAGGTCACACAGTTGCATGCACGATACCTGCACAATCTACACACGATCAACATTTTCTAGGTAGCACGGGCGTGTGTTATAGTTGCACAAGCGTGTGTCCAGCACATTCTTTCTTACATAGGCACGACTGGATATACACGGGCATGTGCATCCTTCACTCTATTGACACACAGTCGTGTGCTCAAAAAACACACGATCGTGCGTCCTGCTTTCTTCGCATACGGATGCTCTATACGACTCAACCAAGGTGTGTGTTGTATTCTGAGCTTAGACACGGTCGTGCTTCATTGACACACAGTCATGTGTCATGCAAATTCTGTAAAAATAAAAACCTTTGGTCCTATTTGTCATGTTTAACACATGCATGGACCAGTCAGATATTTTAACATATGTTTTGCATCAATTCAAAATCCACAAAGGTCCAACAATCTCCCCCTTTTTGATACTTATGTTAAAATGCATTTAAGCACAAAATATATTGTTTTATAAAACTATTCAATAAGCACACAAAAAATATGAAAATATATCATTTTAACATACCTAACATGTCTCCCCCTTTTTGTTATAAATCAAAAAGGTATGTTAAAAATTTCAATTTAGCACAAAAAAAAACTTCTCCCCCTAAAAAAAATGTTTTTATCCAATTATGCACATATATGAAATTTTCTCCCCTTATGAAAAGACAATTTTTACTCCCCCTTTTTCAAAGATTATGATACCAATAGTTGATAGAAAATATAAATACTACTACTGATACCAATTGATAAAAAAATATAAATACTCCCCCTCACAATAACACACATTTTCAATTAAGGAGCATTCAATTTTTTATTTCTCCTTTTTTTTTTAATTAAATTCATCATTTTCATCTAAAAGAATTTGATCATTAAAGCACATAGGAAAGATATTTGCAGAAAATTGAAAGATTATGAAACTGAAGCATTTTCTGCAATTTGTGTCATGCATGGTCATGTTGATGCTTTACACGGGCATGTATGTCTGATTTTGTGACATGCACGGTCGTGTATCATTTAAGCACGGGACCGTAACTGGGCAAATGTATCATGCACGGTCGTGCAACTTACATGCACGCTCGTGTATGACCTATAAAACCCAGAAAACTGCAGTTTGATATAGGGAGCTTTTTCAAAACATTTTTCAAATCTTTCAAAAATGATTTTTGTTCAATTTAAAGCATTGAAAGTAAACTAAAAACATATTTTAAACATGTCTAAACACAATTTAAACATAATTGACACATTTGAAACATTTTTGCAAATTCTTGAGGAATGTTGGAGAATTTAAAACACTTAATGCAAACTTTGATCAAAACACATCAAATATATCATTTTTGCATGTTTTGACCATAGGGGACTTTTACTTTACGAATCCATGTCATTTGCACTCAACACAAGCAAGTTTGATTCATTTTTGACATGAATTCCAACAATGTACATGTTATATACATATATACATATATATATATATATACACATATCATTCTTGCATCAATTCAGTTCAATCAACTACACAAGGCAAGTATAAATATGCATACCAATTTAACACAGTTATAACATGGCAAAATTTTGATTATCAATCAAGTAAAACATATAAATAGGAATTTAGACACTTACTTGGAATGATGACTTTTCTACTCCACTTTTTCATCCCTTTTTGGTGTAGAAGCACAAGGAGACTCATTCTTCTTCATCTTCATTGTCCGAATTTTCCTTGCTTAATGTGGCAAGCATTTTCTTTTTCGATTTCTTCTTCTTCACCTGAGGACATTCTTGTCGGTAATGTCCTTCTTTTCCACACTCATAGCAAGTCACTACTTTTTCTTTCTTTTTCTTCTTTCCTTTTGAAAAGAACTTGCTGAATTTCTTGGAGACTTCAAATCTTCTTCATCCATTGAGCTCTCTTCTTCGGTTGAGTTTTTCTCATCTTCACTTGTATCCTCCTCAACCTTGAGTGCGATATTCTTCTTTTTCTCCTCATTCTTAGGCATCCATTTCATTTCGTAAGTTAGGAAACCCCCGATCAATTCGTCCATGCCTATGTTGGTCAAGTCCTTTGATTCTTCAATTGTCATTACCTTCATACTCTAAGCTTCTGGTAATGACCTTAGCACCTTTTTGACCAACTAAACATTCTCAAACCTTTTTCCCAATCCTCTTAATTCGTTTACTAGGTTTGAGAAGCGCTTATACATTTCCATGATATTCTCATCTTTCTTCATCTTAAACAACTCATACTCACGAAAAGCATCTCCACCTTAGACTCCCTCACTTGGCTCTACCTTCATGAGTCATTTGGAGGATCATCCAAGCTTCATGTGTTGGTTCACAAGAAGAAACACGGTTAAATTTCGTGGTATCTAAAACACAAAACAACATGTTTAATGCCCTTAAATTTAAACTCATCAATTTTTCATCATTTTCATTAAATTCAAATTCATTCGTGAGCAAATTTGTATTTGGATTTATAGGAACAAAATCACCCTTATCAATAATTTTCCAAAGCTTATAATCAATGGATTGAACAAAAAATTTCATACGAATTTTCCATTGACTATAATTTACACCACAAAATAAGGGTGGCCTATTTGAACTACCCCTTTCTTCGAAAGTCGATTTTTGAAAGATATTTACCATGTAAGTTTCGAAAACGGATCTTAGACTCCAAAAATCGTTAGATTTTTAAAAACAAGAGCCCAAACTCTGATACCAATTGTAAAACCCCAAATACTAAATGGCAAATAACCTAGTGGGGGGAGGGGGGGTGAATAGGTTAATTAAAAATTTTGTCAAGTTTAAAAACGTTTTCCTATTCTACCAACTTAAACACATATATAATTCCAAGCAAATACAATCAATCAAATAAGCACAAATAAATATTCAACTAAACAAGTATAAATAAAGAGAGTAAAGGGAAAGAAATGCTCAACTGATTTATAGTGGTTCGGAGCTTCTCCACGCCTCCTACGTATTCTACTTCAAGCAACCCCGCTTAAAGATTTTCCTTCCACTAATTTTAACCCAAAGTTACAATAGTTTTTTTTTTCAACAAGGGATTTCACCCTTTACACTAGTTTTGATACAAGGGATTGCGCCCTTAACTTAGTTTTAACAAGGATTACGCCCCATAGTAGTTTCACGGGATTGTACCCAAGGGTTTGTAGAATTTTCACAGTAATTTGCCTCACAAGGCTGATTTACAATATGCTCACAAGGTTTCTCTCTAAGGGAATACAAAATATGATTTGTGAGAGAGAATTGGAGAAGAATTAGAGAATAAAAGAATGAGAGTGTTTTTGCCTTAATTCTCTAACCCTTTAATCTTCAAATCATCTCCAATTTATAGGAAATTGGAAGAGGTAGCCATTGGGATGATTTGAGAGCCGTTAGAGTCTTTCTGGAAAGTTACATAAGCATGTCCTTCTCTTACACGGTCATGCTCCCTTTGTTTTGCACTTTTCAATGGTCATAATTTTCCTATCGCGTATATAGACATGGGCATGTGTCCATACACACACAGTCGTGTGTCCTTGAAGTTTCAGCTCTCTAGAATTCCAGAAGGCCATACGGTTGCACGCACGATACCTGCACGATCTACCACGATCAATATTTTCTAGGTAGCATGGGCGTGTGTTATAGTTGCACGAGCGTGTATCCAACACATTCTTTCTTACACGGGTACAACTGGATATACACGGGAGTGTGCATCCTTCACTCTATTGACACACAGTCGTGTGCTCGAAAAACATATGGTAATGCATCCTGCTTTCTTCGCACACGGACGCTCTGAATGACTTAACCAAGGTGTGTATTGTATTCTAAGCTTACACACCGTCGTGCTTTATTGACACACGATCGTGTGTCATGCAAATTCTGTAAAAATAAAAACCTTTGATCCTATTTATCATGTTCAACACATGCGTAGACCAGTTAGATATTTTAACATATGTTTTGCATCAATTCAAAATCCACAAGGGTCCAACAATACTAATCAAACTGATGACTACAAGGATTCAACATCCTAGCCATGTGGGCTGAACCATACCAGTAAAATGCTAGTAAGCTAAAATATCCTACCATACCAGTCCTTGGACCAGTAAGCTGAAATCTAATCAATTTGATCGAAGTTAGAAAACTGAAATCTCATATATGCCCCCTCAAATTCACCCTTACTAACTAACCCGAACATCGAGCCTTAATGCTGAAAATTGATACAAATGGATCACTTGATCCCTTTTCTGAAACCATTGTTTAGTGTAGCGACCCCCACCCCAAGTCACTGTATGCTGCGGAATATACTATATATCATTATAGATAAAATATACCTGAGACAAGAATCTTTACAGTAAAAAGTTGTTGCTGCTGAATTAAAAATTTCTTTATAAAAAGAAACTGTAAATGTAATTTACTATAATAGTAAATCAAAATACTGAAATATACTGAAGCGTGCATGTAAAACTCCCCAGGCTACTCATGTATGAAACATACTGATCATACAGTGTATACTGATATATAATACACACAGATGTACATGAGAAAAATAAAAGCATGCGAGGCAGCATGCTATCTACTGCTGCCGAGCCATATCCCCAAAATCTCGCAACTGTCTCGCTTCAGCTCAGCTGCTCTCTACTCACTGACCTACAAAAGGAAACAGGGAAGAGGGGTGAGTGACAAAGTCACTCAGCAAACATTTCCAAACTCAAACACTTGCAGGTCCAAAACAAACTGACTACGTGACTCGTCACGTAGGAGATTCTACTATACTGTTTTCTTTTTCTGATTCTCTTGATATACTAAAGTATATCAATTTTCTGTATTATTCTTTACTGTATTATATTCTGTTACTGTTCTATTACTGTTTTGTTTTTGTTCTGTTACTGTTCTGTTTCTCATGAGATATTGTACATGACATGAAATGTATATGCTGATGTCATGTATATGCTGAAAAACTATAAAACTTGCCCTTAGGTCTGATTTTTTGAAAAACTTTCTTTTCTGAAAACTCTTTCTAATAATAAAGGCTATGATCCGAAGATCCTGAATATATACATGTAGTATATACTAAAAACTGTATCAGAAAGTACTGTATTTGAAAATATCTGCTATACTAGCCAGACTGATGAATACAGGGATTCGGCACCCTGGCCGTATGAGTTCAAAATCTTACTGAATCTACTGATGCACAACAGCACTCTCTCTAATGAGCTTGGTCAATGACCGTGCCTCTCTAATGGACGCTGGTTTCTCTCTCTAGCGGGTGTGCGAACTCACAAATGCCTCATCGTATCCACCCCTATCTGATATATGAAAAATCATATATTTATAATTTAAAATCATACTGTTGGATCCTTGGATCCAGTCTGAAATCATTTGATATGGCATGTCATGCTCAATGCTGATAGTCATGCATGATATATTGTTTTATCATCTTATTACTAAGTTCTGTGTGCTTAGAACTAGCTTAGAGTGGCTTAGTTTCTCTTTTAAATTCTTTTCCTGCTTTTCTTTAGGTGCATGAGCGTGTTGATGCGTTAAAAGTTTAAACCCTAACTTCCTAGTAAGTGTACTAGTTCAGAGTAATACGGGAAGTATTCAGGGTGTCGTATCCACAAGATCGCGTAAACAAGTACCAAGACGGCACCACTCCTAATTTTATCTAAACTATCAAATTCGAGTCTAAAATAAATATGAAAAATAAAATAAAAATAAAATCAAGCAATAAGAAACGTGCCTAGGTAAATCGAATAACAATATGTGAGAAAATGCTAAGATTTCGGGTTCACTAATTCACTAAAATGTAGGTTTTTCATATGCTTATGTATTTCATGTTATTTATGTGACAACGGAATTCCCTAAATTTATTAACATTCTTTCGCAAGCAATGTTAATCCTAATTAACAATCTAATAATCTAAATATCTCTCTCTGGGTTTAATTAGATGAAAATTCATTAAGTTCTATGAAATCCACTAGCTTTCAGCACAAGTCTATTATGCCTATAACTATTGCATGTATTATTAAATATATCTCTATATTTAATTAATCCACAATTCGTATTCTAGCTGCTTTTATGCAATATCACCTCTCGGTCTCAATCACATAACGGAAATCCTATTAAAAAGTGGTCAAGTTTTCAATAGGCATTAAGTTCAGAATGCAAACTCACATGAAATAACATGTTCGTAAATTAAAATCGAAAACCCTTCATATTCATGAATTAGCTAGCTCTAATCTTAGCAAAAATTATTTAGTTCATCATTAAACACAAATAAGCAATAAGATTCAAACAAATCATAAGCATAAAGGAGAAATAAGAACAAAACCAGATGAAGTGTTGAATCTCTTATTGAAGCTGATGAAAAATATTCTCACAATTTCAATCCGAAAAGCTTTTGATTGAATCCCCAAAATAAAATATTCAATATCTGAAAAGTGTGTGAAGAATCTCTCAAAAACTCTCTTAGGACGGTTCTCCCTTTCTCTAAAATTACAAAGATATATATATAGTTAGGGTTAGGAAAGAATTTCAGTCAAAGTGAAATTCTATTGAAAAGTGCCCATGTCGCGGCATCATGCTATGGCCTGAAGGTTCTGCCTAGGTCATGCCGCCGCATGATGCTGCGGCATGAAGATTCTGGACTGCATGCTGCGTCATGCAGATTCTGGAATTTTTATGCGCCTCCTACACTACCCTATGTTGCGGCAAGATGTTGCGGCATGATGTCGCGGCATGTAGCTTCTGGAATCAGAAATTTTGGTCTTCATCAAAGTTGTAGCCCTAGATGTCTAGTTTCATTTGAATTTTGAATCACCTTATTTGGACTTCAGAATCTCAAGTTATGACCATTTTAGTGCTCCATGGTCAGACACAAAATTTCACCAAGAAGATCTGAATTTGCGGCAATGGTTGAGGGTCCAAACGAACTCGGATTTTTCCCCATAATAGCTTTTTGAAAAGTTTGAGATGTCCACTACAACTTTAATGAGGACTATGTTTTCATTAAAGAACTCAAACATATTAAAAATCCTTGTTTTTCTCCTGTAGCGCATAATACTCTCTTTTCCCCTTTTTGCTCTAGTTGCTCATTCTTCTGTAGACTAAAGTCGAACCTCCGGGTAGTCCTTCATAAGTGTCTTTTTGGCTTGATTTCCATTGAAATGACATCAAAATCAACATTTTCTGTAAAATCAAACATGAAAATCCGTGATTCCAAAATATGCACATAATAAGGGTAAAATGGTTAAATCACACTTAAAACTCTATAAATTGACCACAAAATTATACATGCAATTAACACTTATCACGTGTGTTTCTATGTGCACGGGCGTGTGTCAAGACACACGGGACCGTGTACTTCTTGTGTCTCTGGGCATGCTAGCTTCTGGAATATATTTTATCAAAACTTTGGCTGGCCACATGGGCGTGTGGTACGAACACACGGGCGTGCATAACTGGGCACATGGGTGTGTGTTGCACTGCACGGGCGTATAGCTGCCTCACAACACTCCCGTGTCTTGCATACACAGGCGTGTGAACACACGACATGTGCACTCGGGTACACAGGCATGTGTCTGGATTTTCATACGCACATAAGCAACATGCAAGGTCGTGTCTCATGTAAAATTGAGGCCACACGGACGTGCATCCCAGACACACGGGCGTGTGCTCAACCCAGATTCTGCAGATGGTGTCTAGAAACCCAGAAATGCCCACACCAACTCATCCACACTTCAAATCAACACATACAAGTTCTTTACTATTGCTAGCATGCATAAATCATCATATCATCATCTCAAACACACCATATATCATAAATCAAGCATATAACACATGTATATAAACATATACACATATAAACATGGAAATAACCACTCAATCATCCAATAATTTCATCAACTCAAGCTCAAGCATGTTGATAATAGCTCAAACAAGCACACAATAGTTCTCATAAGCTGAAAACAATGAAACATGCTCTGAACACAGTGAAAGAGGTAAGGAAAACACTTACCTCGCGCCATAGAAGCTTGACCTCTTTCTTTGGAAGCTTCTAGATCTCTAATCTAAAACTGAGCTGCTGGGAGATCTTTGTCACCCAATCTAGGGTTCACTGGAGCTGAGGGAAGAAGAAGAAGAAATAGGGAAATAAACTGGGAACTACGCGACTAAAAAATAAACATATATATCTGGCTAAGGCAAGACACACGGTCGTGTGTGCAGTGAAAATTTTCAATTTCCACCCACCTTCGCGCATACACGGAATATCCTTCCCAGAATACCCATGTACAAGCCACAAAAGGCTTTTAAATAACTCTTCTACCCCTGAACCCTCTCAAATTCTTTCCTAACAAGGAAATCTCTCTTTTACCTTTGGATTCAGAACCTAAAAAGACAGTTCTACCCTTGGGCCATTACATTAAGCATGCTATGTTGAATGATGCTATTCATACATGTTATCTTATCAATTCTCTTTTTTTTCTGATTACGGTTTATCTTACTATTTCTGTTACTGTATATGTAAACTGTATTTGTTACTGTTTTCTTATTTCCTTCTATTCTCTTTCTGTTTCTATCTTTATATTTGTTTTCTAATTGTAACCTATTACTAGATTACGCTATTTAAGTCTGTTGATGAGTTATTGTACTGTTGTAAGATTAAAATGTGATTATGGAAAATATCTTATCTTTTTCTCTTTTCTTTCTTCTTCTTTTCACTTTTCTCTTTTCTCTTTTCTCTTTTCTTTCTTTTCTTTTTCTTGTTATTGAAATTCTGCTTGTTTTTCTTATTTTTACTAGGTGCACAGGCGTGCACTATCGGGAGCACGGGCGTGCATGCAGGTGCACAGGTCGTGTGCCAATCGTGTAGCCCAACCGTGCTAGGCTCTGGAAATCTCTACTAAAATCTCATGTTTGGCTCACGTACGGTTGTGACCTTCAGGCACACAGTCATGACCTTCTCTAAAGCTGATCATGCATGGCTCGCATACACGATCGTGACCTTGCCAAAACTAGAATGCACTGGCATGCGTGAACGAACGCACGAGCGTGCACTCAGCCCTATTTCGACACCCACGGTCGAAACCCGCAAGATCACACCAAAAATCATCAAACTTCAAATTAAAAATACAAGCATGCAACATACACTGTTATTAACTAAAAACATGCATCAATCACTGAAATAACCCAACCAAGGAAACATAAACCCAAGGAAACAGGAAAAAGGTAAGGGCATACTTATCTGGAGCTGCTAAGATCTGTTATCTCTCTATCTCTAGATGAATCTTAGCTAGATTAGCTATTAAAGCTGGTTGATCTCCCTCTCAAAAGATTAAGGCTAGCTAGAGAGAAAGGGAAGGGGAACGTTGACTAAAACTAGCGGAGAGAAAACATTGGTTTATATACCAGTAGGCATACACAGGCGTGCGGCAAACATGCACGGGCGTGTATGGCGAGAAAGGGACCCACGGGCGAGTGTTCAAAGACGCACGGTCGTGCTCCTTCTACAAGCTGCATATAAAGCCAACAAAAGACCACTCTACTCTCCTATCTCATTGAAACTGATTTCTAACTGAAAAATCTCTCTTCTAACCCTAATTTAAGGCTTAGAAAGACCATTCTAACCTCAGGCAGTTACATTGTTCCCCATCCATTATTCCTAAAATACTATTCTATTCTCATATTAACTATTCATAATTTGAAAATACTATTCATAAAACTTTAACTCTACTTAATTTTTACCCCCAAACACTTCCTTAATCCGACTTAGCTTGAACCAATCAACCTAATGGCTAGTAAAGATAGTTCACACTCACTTCCACAATCATAAAGGGTTAAAGACATTAGGTTAGAAAAGTAAATTCATGAGTTAAGAATAAAGATAAATGGGAAGTTTGACACCCTTATAAGACTCATGCACAGTATGTCTAATGATTTGGCCAAAGTTATACAAAGTCAAGGGTTAAACGATCAAAATTAAATTATAACCCCACTTCACCATGAAAAACCTTCCACGCTTCCTCACCATACATATGACACCCAAATCACTCAAGAAATGACCCCTCATTACCACCAACGAGCCACTATTTGAACATCCATAAAACTTATATGCCTAGTAGAGCAAATAATGATGATGATGAACCTAAAAGAAGAAGGGGAAAAGAAGATGATAAATATGGAAGATTGAAGGTAGAGATACCTAAGTTCCATGGTAGCTTAAACCCGAATGATTTTATGGATTGGTTGTATACTATAGAGAGAGTTTTTGAATATAAAGGTTATGATAATGAGAAAATGTTTAATATATATGTATTGAAATTCAAGGGTTATGTCTTTTTATAATGGGGAAATATGAAGAAAGAGAAAGAAACGAAAGGAAAGAATCGAGTAAGATCATGGGAAAATTTGAAGAGGATGATGAAAAAAAGGTTTCTACCCAAAGACCACAAATTAGACCTTTATTTCAAGCTTTATAGCTTAAAATAAAGGGATAAGAAAGTTGAAGATTATGTTAAAGAGTTTAAAAATTTAAAGATGATGAGTGACATACCAAAGAGAGAAAGAGCACACTATAACTAGATTTGTGAGAGGATTGAATAAAGAGATAACCCATAAGGTTGAATTGCAAGCATACCACTCATTCCATGATACTTATAACTCATCTCTCAAGGTGGAGAAACAACTTCACTCCATGAAAGACACCACTCCTAAAAAGTCATTTAAGGAGAATGCATACCAAAATGGGAGCACCATCTTTTACCAAGCCCAATATTCCTCTTAAGGACCTTATAAAGGCCAAGATGGTAGATACAAGCAAAGAGAAGCCTAAGATACTAGTAGACAATACCCAAATGACTCAAAGGAATAGAAAATGTTTTAAATGTCACAAGTGTGGACACTTTCAAACCAATTGCCCTAACAAGATTTAAAGAGGCATGGCAAAAAGATAACTTAGGGGAAGAAGATGTAAATGGGAGTAATAAAGAAATTCTTATTAATCTGGACCAAGGGGAACTTCTTATGATAAAAAAAACGATGCAATCTCAACTAATTACACAAAAAGAGCTAAGGGATAACTTATTGCATACTAGGTGTACCATCAATAAAAAGGTATGTTCAATCGTCATAGATAGTAAGAGTTGCACTAATGTGGCATCTTTAAGTCTTGTGGAGAATTTGAGTTTGTCCACCTTTAATCATCTAAAATCTTACAAACCACAATGACTCACCAATGAGGATACCATTCAAGTGCATAAACAAGTTATGATTTCCTTCCCAATAGGCCAAAAGTATGTTGATGAGTTTATATGTGATATGTTGTCGATAGATACTTGTCATGTGTTGCTTGGTAGACCATGGTTATATGAGAGGGAAGCTTTGTATAATGGAGAGCCAACACCTACATTTTCAAACTTTGTCATAAAATCATTTCTCTTACCTTTATGTCCTCAAGCCCATATTATCCCAAACTTCTCCCTATATAAAAGAACTTTCCAAAGGACCCCTTCCTTAAAGTCAACTTAATTGAACCCTCAACCTTTAGGTGCAAGCCCTATTCTATTTTATTTGTGATTAAGAAGATGAATGTTTTTGAAGAAAAATTGTTGGAAAAAGTTGGTAGTTTCTTAGAGAAGAAATTTGAAGCCTACTTGTAGGAGAATTTGAATAATCTGGATTTAAGGTTAAATTCTTTCCAACAAAAAGAGAATGATATAAATCAAATAGCTCTCATTCTAATCAAGATAATCAAGGAAGGTCAATGATGTTTTTGCAATAAATGACACGAGTTAAGCATGCTAATTTGAAATAAATCATGACACAAGAGGTAAATGAGCATAAATTCAAGTCATGCATTTGAATAAACTTCAAGCATCCCAGTCCTCATGTATGGCAACCTGAGACACCCCAAATCATTAAACGACTTCATACAAAGCCAAAAAAAAAAAAAGTCAATTCAGCTAAAAATCAGATTGAAAATATGTAAAACAAAAAGCTATCTACCTGTGCACGCGATCATACGTACACCCGTGCATGTTGCCTTGTCATGCAATACATGCTTCTTTATCACGCAAGCAAACACATGGTCCCATAAACCCAACACCCACATTTGCTTACCAATGCGTGAACTTTCATGTACGCCTGTGCAGAATCCTACACGCTAAGACATGGCACAAAATGCCTTACTTTTATTCGTACGCCCTGCGTCCAACATCCTTGCATTGTACCATGGTGCCACAATGCCAAGGTTCTGCCTTGTGTGCATAATTCTTGCCTTTTCAAGCTAATTTTGCATGCTTTTGCCTTCAGATCCTCTCTAATGCTTCACCTTTGAAGTATTATGAATATCTAATGATTTTCAATAAGAGTTCAAATATGAACAATCCTCAAGATCCAAATCAAACAATCAAATTGAAGGTCAAATCCAAGGCAATTCAAGATTAAGATAACTTTTACATGGACTAAGAAAGAAAAATGGCATGTAATTTTCCTAAAGTATTTAATTTTAACCATGGTTTAATTTAACCATATGTTGTAATTATTTTAATCTTTTTATCATTTCATGTAACTTGTAAAAGTTGTAGCGGTTAAGCTAGCTTTAACCATGGTTTGTAATATACCTATAAAAGGACACTTTTCTCATTTTGTAAAGTAGCATTGAATATTAATTGAACTCCCAATAGCTTGTGGTTTTCCTTTGAACGTAAAACTTGTTGGTTTTTTGTTTCATTTTTTTCCTTTATCTAATTCTTATTATAAAAGAGAATCGGTGGTAAAGATTCAAGTAGGTGAAAACTAGTTACAAGGTGGTGATTAAACTCTTTAGACTTGTGTCAAGTTCTTTTTTAAACTTGAATCAACCTCAAGTTGGTGAAAGTCATTCTTTTAAACTTGGGTGATACATCTTGCTCCTCATTTAACCTAGTAAGGTGTAAACTTTGTGTGGTGAATTTGAGTTCTTTTGCTTCTATATTTCTTTAGGTGTGTTAATGATTGAAGATAAAAGCTTGATTAGGTAGGATTTCTAAAGAGAAACTTGCTCAACTTTGTGTGAATTTGGACTTGATTATTGCTAGATTTTTGGAGTGTAATTAAAATACTATTTAACACCAAGCTGAGAGGATTAGGATTGTGGTTTCAGATCATAAGGTCTCCACCCTTACAAAGGGAATTGTAAGAAGTCGAGCCTTAAAAAAGGATCTCAAAAACTCGTTCAAGAGGAGGTGAATCCGTGTACTTCAACATACTTATCCCAATATTCTTATAATTCGGTCAATTAAAATTGAGTTCAAATATAAATGCAAGAGCCTTAAGGGTCTAGTTCACATCAATAATGCTCTACAGTAACCCATACTTCATTTTTTGTCATACAATTTTTCACATGCTTAAACATCATTTCTAAGACAACTCATAACAACCAACTCCTTAATATTTGATCATATTGTTTCCAAATAGAAAAATCACGATTAGTTTGTTTTAACTCTCTAACACCAGATTCATTCTTTAAGTAAATGAAATGTTAAAGGCACTGAACTAAACGTGTCAGATACTCTTATAAAACATGAGCACCTACTGTATACAATGCTTGAGCCCTCCAATAACACTAGTTCTCTTTAGTCAGTTTGGGATTGATGGCTTAAAGACTTGAAATTGGAAAGTTGCTACCTCTATTCTAACCAGACTAAGACATTAATGCACTTTCAACAGATGACTTACACGATTGTGGTGTTTCTAGAACATAAGAATTGGACGAATTAACCATTTTAATGTTAGTCAATAGGGTCTGATACCATGAAAAACTCATTGACAAACTCTAATGAATCACTAAAATTGAACAAAACTGAAAAACAATATCAAGAATGCTAGAAATTTTCTAAATAATATCTCAAGAATTCATATTATTAGATTATTAGGGTTTGTTACAATTTATACAAAAAAATTACATATGCTAGTTATTTACAATTTTACTAGCCAATCAATAGTCTTGAAACATAACTGAAACACTTACCTATAATAACTATTTGATCAAAACCAATTTCAATCACACATTAACAAAGCAATCTAAAATTCTAAAGTCACCAAGCCTTGTTTTGTACTGAAGTGGAAAATACTCTTTTATAAACAAAAGACAAAAACTAAGCCACTTCAATTTTCCAACTCAAAATACACCATTTACTAATACACTCTAATAATGACAAACGTATGAACTCACATTTCCTCTTACGGAAGAACTTTGACAAGAACATAGAATATTATTAGCCTCAAACCTTATACACCTAAACTCTTAACTATAAGTCAACTTATCATTTGTGCTTTACATGTAACATAATGGTCTAATAAACTATAATGATTGTTTTTATTTGAGCAAACATGCTCACCTCAAAGACGAGATACTTTATTGGTTAAGCCTTTTAACACACTAATGGTAGGGCATACGTGTAACTTGAGAACTCTTAAATGACTTACTACTAATTTTTATTCGTCATCCATGTGAAAAGATGTTGATTAATTATCTACCCTTTTTTGGCACTAGCACTATAATCTTCAACGTGGTTGATTGACTCATGAAGTATACTCATTTTAGTCCCTTGCCTTCCCAATTCACAATTGCTAAGGTTACATTATTGTTTGTTGATACGTGGCATATTTTCATGGTTTTCTAAATAAAATCATCTATGATCAAATCCCTAATATTTTTGTAGTGGCTTCTAGAACCCTTTTTATCTTATTGGTATTTTTCTCAAACACACTAGTATTTATCACCCATAAATTGATAAGCAAATAGAAGTCTTCCATTGCTCTTCATAATAAATAGTATTTGTGAGCTTTCACCATAAACAAACCTTCTTATTGTTGTACTTTTCTACCATGAGTAAAATATAACTATAATACTAGCTTTTGCACCATTATTCAAATGACTTTATTTCAAGCATTATACGACTACCTCCCACCTACTATTCGAACATAGATACCTCTTACTTGCCATTCTAACAAAAGTTCATGGTTCAACATTGGTGGAAGTAATAAAGCAAACCTTACTAGCCTAAGATGAAGTTCTTTGAGTGCTTAAATCCCAACTTTTGCCAGGCTCAAAATTGAATGAAAAACATGACTGATAGACATTAACAAGATATGCAATTCAAAAAGTGAGATTTGGTCTTACTACATTTACAATCATGTTGACAACACATTATCAAATGCAAACTAAACCAAAAGCTTTCTAAAAAGTATTTTAGCCCTTATTCTGCTTTGTCCAAGATTAATGATATCGCTTATATAATTAGTCTTCCTTCTAATAGTCATATCCATAATGTATTTCACTTGTTAATGCTAAAAGCTTTCCATGGATCACTTTCTCTACTCTGCATAGACTTGAGGAGGCCATATAGGAAAGATTTTCCCACTTCTACAAAATTTTCCATGATCTTCACCTTGAGGACAATATGTCTTTTGAAAGGACATCAACAGAAGACATGCAAGATATGCAACATAGTGGCATGCAAGATATGCAAAATAGTAACAAAGATTCAGTAAGAGAAACAACAGAAGACATACAACATAATAGCAAAGATTTAAGAGGAAAAACAATGGAAAACATGCAATACAATAGCAAAAATTGAGGAGATACAACATAAGATATACAACACGCTAGCAAAGAATCAAGAGGAGAAACAAATCTCATATGCCTGAAAAATTATCAACTCGAGAGATCAACTCAAGTTAGGAAACAACCAACTTGGCTTAATAATTTCATTTACATGTGAAAAACTAAAGTAATCATTAATATAGTGTAAATGAATAAAGAATATTGAATTTACTTTTGTTTTCTACTTTTTGGTTACTTTCTTCCCTTTTGTTAGAGTTCATATCCACTTGAAGAGGTGTAAAATTGTTACATTTAGGTCACCAAACCCTACATAGCATTTTTCTTAGAATAAAAGATATATAAGGATATGAATATCACATCCAATAGCCAATAGTGAGTTTGAAAAATAAAGAATTATTAGAAAAGAAATAATAAAAAAAAGATAAGCAAGATAACTTAAACCTCTATATTTATAGTGATCTTTTGTTTGAGTTAATGTTTATACCCTAATATGGTTGTTCATACACTACAATAACATTCCAATTAGCTTAAGTAACATGACATATAACAACCACCAAATAATTTTTCTTATCAAACTTTGATGGAAACTATTTAAGTAGAATCATCATAAAACACCAACATCGGGAAATTATGGAACACCTAAAAGCCAACAATTTCACTTAGCCAGGTGGCCAGTTCATTTGACGCCCCCCTAAGAGATGGACGTGAATGTGGTAAACTGACTGACCTGAAACAAAATATTCCAACATTAGTTCCTAACAATATTAGGCATATTCAAATGGCAATGTTTATGTTTCATGTTTTAAGATGAAGAAAATATACTTACATCCACTTGGCCCATCATTAATCACAATTCTGAAGCCATCTTCTAGACCTTCCTGTTTAGCAACAAGCTTAGCAGTGCAGAGAAGACGACCAAGAATATCACAGTGCCTCTCCTCTGCCTGACATGCAGAACTCACAAATTAATAACTAAAGAATTTAAATTAACTAAGAAAAACCTAGTCAATGATAAGCGACTTTCAAAGTACGTAATTTTTTTTTATTTTATTCCATTAATAACACAATGAAGCACATCCATAATGTATTTGTTAAGATGGCCATGTCTATAAAATATGATTATAATAGACAAAAGGTGTCTTTTGACCTTCTATTTTCAATGCATTGAGTAAGACATAGTACCTAAATTGAAGATTTCTAAACTCCAAAAAATGTTGACTTCATGAGAAGGGATCTCGAATTGGCAAAAGACCTGAATTACTATATTAATATCTAAATAAACAAAAGGATCATAGCCTGTATCTAGCAAAAGATTTTGTCTCCATCACCGTATTATTTAGTGATGAGGAAAAGGTGAATAAGTCATTTACACAAGTGAAAATTTGGAAAACTCCCAAGCAGAAAAATGGACTCCATCCATATATCCATAATGAGGAGGTCTAACATTAAACAACCAATAGTTCCAAGAGGCCTACTCAAGTGCAAGGGATGAGGATCCTAATCCTCACATCAAACCACCCAATTAATTTTATTTTCTAATAACTTGTATTATACGTATGACCTATGTACAAATTACGTGGGTAGGAATAAGGAACTATTGCCTTTGCTTGTATTCCCCAAGCCTTTTCTACACCTCCTTTAGAAATAGGGATGGGATAAAAGACAACGAATAAAAGAGTGTGCATGTGAGGGATGGTGTGTGAAATCTAAACTTGTGCAATACTACCTAGTTTCCATTTCTATTTGTTGCAACATCACCACATTGCATGTGAACAATTTTGTAACAGAAACATTGGAAGAAAAATGGGGAATTTTTATATATATAATGCTGAATGACATACATGGTTTACATAGTTGTGTCTACAAATCTTGATGGAAAATAATCTAGACTTTCCTATTGAAGAACATTAATTCCTAAAGATCATGAAGATATATACTAATTCCTATGCCTAAAGTACAAACATATACAACTTAACAGTAACCATTCCACCTAGCTATACACTAACAAAACACTATATGTAAAGATAAAAGAAATAGCAAGCAAAAAATATACCTTAGAGAGCCCAATCAAGCCATCCTTAGCTTTGGGAATAATTAGAATGTGTGTGGGAGCTTGAGCAGATATATCTCTAAAAGCTAAGAGCTGTCAAAAAAATAAATAAATAGATAAATAAAGAACTAAAAGAAATAACTACAAACTCTAAGCTAGCACTATTTCTAAGATGAACAGCAGACTCCTCAATGGTGTCATCTCTGATTAGGACCCATATTTCCAATAAAAAATTGAAACATTACAAAAAATTATGCTTTTTAAAAGCTTTCATACCACAAATAGATGAATTCACCTCTACCAAAAACAGTTATGTACTGGTAAATTCAGTTTCAAAAGAAAAGTATAAGCCACAATGAACAGAATAGTACCTTATCATCCTCGTAAACTACCGTAGATGGGATTTCTTTGTTAATTATTTTGTCAAATCTACATATCAATCAAAAAGCATTAGAATATGCAAACTTTTCATTAATACAAATATTATGAAATCCAAAGGGAAAATATAAAAATTTTGAATATATTCAATTAAAAACAGGAATAAATTTTAAGATTGGACAACTTGCTATAAACTTTGATCAAGGTACAAAATGATAAGTAATCACCATTTACCAACTGGAACTCATGCTAATAAGAATTCTAGTTTCAACCATAAAGAGACTTCAACATCCTAATCCCACAATGTGACTACTAAACCCAGAACTATGTAAGTGCTATAAAGTTCCCAGACTGGATACTGTAGTGAGGTCTACCCCGCATAAGATTGAGCTAAATAGATTTTATTTTTTAAGGCATGCTCTTACAATGCAAGATGCATATAACATGACACTCAAGGATTTCAACAGGCCCTTTTCCCTTCGTCACCTAAAATTAATATTCCCATATAAGTAGTTCTCTTCACATTTTGATACACTCCTAAACTTTTCTCCAACAATTCAACCATTCTCAATTGTTTTCCATCCACACTGATCTTCCACCTACTTTTCCCAATTCAATTTGATATTCCATCTAATAATCCCCACATTTACTATTCTCTTGTTATACATTCCGCAATAATATTACTTGCAAACCCTTCTAACTCCCCTGGTAGAAAGATAGAGAGAAAAAACGATTTGCATCATTCATTCTTAATCACAGCAATCAAAATTTTGGTAATATTTAAATAAATTTTTACCTCTTGAACAATTCACATCCAGAATCCGTAAAGTTATGGCCCACTCCAACTCTTGGAGAATTAGACTGATTCTATTACAGGTATATATGTAATCACTTCAAACTCTAGAGTTTTGCAAAAACTAATTACCAGTCAACAAATTCCAACCGCTTTTATCATTTAGAAACAGGATAATCAATCAATCAATGAGGCTAATTAACCAGACAATCAACAAATGATAGTATAAATAACACTTGAAAAGAGAATCGATAATAACGAATCCGAGAACGACTGAAAAGTGAGAAATAGAAAGGAAATGAAGAGAAGCTGACATGGTCGGAGAGTTAGTGGGAACAGCAGCAAGAGCTGCGTCTTTCTCTGAAGCCATGGCGACTGCAGGAGACAAATGAGAGTTCAGTACTTCAAGTCGGCTTGTACCTTGACCTATTTTCTTGCCGCTCATTACTTCCGAGGGCTCGCTTTTCTTTTCCATGACACTGATGGATGATTAGAACCAAGCAAATTTAAATCAGATTGAGTACGAGATTATCTTAATTTATTTTAAAATGAAGTTAAATTTAGATTCGAGTTTAATGAATCAGGGTAATTGAGGCTCAACTTAGGGATCGTAAATTAATAAGCAACTTGAACTTTATTTATATTGTAGCTATCGGTGGTTGAACATATAATTGTAATGATAAATAAGTGAATATATAATTGACTGAGTGGTTCTATATATATATCGAATATGTATTTGTAATGATAGATGAATAAATGTATAATTGATTAAATAGCTTTATATTTGTAACTTATGATTGTTATGATTTTATTAAAAAAAAAGTATGCGTTTAATATTTATTAATAAATTATAATTAATAAATAAATATATTTATAACTTATATTTAATACTTATTACATATTTTTAAAATTATAATATATATTGTTAATATTTATAAATAAATCATAATTAATTATATAGATGTATTTACAACTTATAATTTTTATATTTTTTTATTAAAAATATAAATATATTTTTAAATTTATATTAATGAATTATCATTGGTGAGTATATAAATATATTTTATAATTTATAATTATATATATTTAATATTTATTAATAAATTATGGTTAGTCAATAGATTAGTGTATTTATAAATGACTTACTTCTACCCATAATTTTCTTTAAAACAAAATCTTACGTTCTAATTTTTTAAAACTCAAATTTTCATTTGTTTACTAAAGTTAATAATTAAATTTAACTGTCAATAATTAAATATTAATGGTTAAAAAATATTTTTATCATTTTAATAAAAATTAAAAAAATAGTAAATTTATAAAATAAAATTTACAACATTCATGAAATATTTAAATATTACAATAATAAAAATATTTACAAAATATGAAAAATTAAATTAAAAAATAAAAAAAACCACCACCATTGACGAAAATGGAATCAAATAGTTAGAAATAATCATCTAATTCACAAAATGATTAAATTTAGTCGTCTCATATAACAGAAATATTTGATATGGTAAATTTCTTTTTTTGGCTTTAACAACTTCGACCATCAACAATGGTCAAAAATAGTTTAAAATAGTCGATCTTAGCCCTAACAACGGTTTTTGGCCATATTAGATTCCATTTTTGGTGGACGTCGCTGTCAGCTTCTTTTTTTTTTACTTTTTAATTTTAAGTTTTTATTTTTATTTAACCTTTTTATACCTTTTAATATTTTATATTTAAATATTATTTTATATTTTTATTATAATTTTTATTTTTATGAAGGTATTTTGGTTATTTTATAAAAAATTTAATAAATTTAGATGAAAATGATTGAGTGTTTGAATATTAGAAAATTAAAATGTGGAATTTTGTCTTTAATGAAAACTATGGGTGGGAATAAGTTCTTTAGCCTTATAATAAATAAATGAATATTTATAATGTGTATTCATTATAGTGAGTAGATAAGCATCTATTTATAATGATTTTTTTTTTATAATTAAAAAATTCAAATCAAACTCACAAACTACGGTCAAGCTTGGCTCTTGTGGCTCAAGCTTGACCTCGTAAAATTTTTAAATTGTAATTGAGTCATATGATTTGTTTTAGACTAGATTGGGTCAAGTTGGCAATTGAATTCAAGCAAACTTAACTTAAATTTAACCCCATTTACAACTATTAGTGGATTGTTTCATATTGGAGTGGATTGAAAATGATAAGAACTGACAGGTCATGGGGTGGTAGTCTAGGCGGTTATGTTGGCAACCTAAATGCGAAAGCTTGAGACATAGCTTATACTATAGTAAATTGTGCTTTCATGAGTTTTTTAAGGGTAAGCCTACAAAAAATGTGTTATTTGTTTTTCAATTTTTATTGGTCATGTCTCACCAATTCACAAGCTTTCCCTTGAGACTTGACAAAATATGTTATGTTTGCAAGTATTAATGCAACCTACAAATTTCCAAATCATACTAAAGTGGGGTCGTGCCCAAAATCAATATGGTACTCTACTCACAATTAGAGAAACTTATGAGATATTTTAAATCATTTCTAAACTATCAATAGTATTTTGTTTTGAACTATAAGTGTAAAAGGATAGTAAATTAATCATTTCTTAAGAAATTTAGTATGGATAATAAAAATTATAGGGATATTAATAAATTGACCATTTTAAGGGATTTATACAATTTTAGCCAACACTTTGAAAATTATATGAATATAATCATTAAAATAAGGAAAGATGGTTTTACCCCAATATATACAAGTGTTTTTTCAACAAGCATAACTATATTTAACCTAAGAATTTGATGAAGGCAAAAAAAAGCTTGAAAAAAATCACCATTATCCTTTGTGTTAAACTAAATTGGCTAAACAATCACAAAAAATGGTGGATAGGATTTTTAAAAACTTAAAACTTTTCACACCCAACAATCAATTTATATATGTAGATAAATCAATTAACACTAAAACATGCAATAATCAATATAAAACATATAAGCACAAAGTGAGAAGAAAGAGAGAAAAGAGTGTCTAACCAATTTTAATAGTGGTTTAAAGCTTCTTCACAAGTTTCTTACATCCACTCCTTCAAACCACTCTGTTTAAAGCCTTTTTTTTTTCATTATTTTCAACATTGAAGATACACTAGTTTTAATACAAGAGATTGCATCCTTTTATAATAGTTTTGATACAATGGATTTCGTCCTTCAACTAGTTTTGATATAAAATATTACACCTTCAGGTAGTTGAAATTACAAAGAAAGAGATTTGTCTCTTAATAGGCAGTTAAAAAGTTTAACTCATAAGGTTTCTTTCAAAATATATACAAATAAGGTCTAGTGAGAGATAATGAAGAAGAGTAGAGAATAAGTATAATAAAAGCTTAGCACAGGAACCCTCTCCAACTCCTCTAAACTTAATTTAGCTAGCTTTTATGGAGTTGGAGAAACATAGGTTATTGTAATTATTTGAGAGTTGTTGGAACGAACATGGGTAGATGCATGATCATATGTCATTTGTGCATGGTCGTGTTCGCTTCAATAAATGTAATCTAACAGTTTAATTTCTCCTATCACACTAATTTTATAAAAGTGTGTACTCCACACACACGGTCACATATCTTCATGTCTTTAATATTTTAAACTTCTACAAGGCCACATGATCTTGTGCACAATATATTTCATGTCACCACACGACCAAGCATTTTCCATTTACACAAGCGTGCACCCATTAATGACAGTTATACACAAGCACTATTAGGCATGCATGAGAGGTTTTGATGGTGCATTCTCATATTTTGTAACACATGATCATGTGTTTGAAAGTTGCATAGTTGTGCATCTTTATATCTTATTGCACAGATGTCTATACGACTTAACCAAATCGTATGTTTCCCTTATAGAACACACACATTCGTACTACCAAGATACATGATTATATGTCTAGTTAATCCTGTAAAATATAATCCTCTTTGTTTTGCTTTGTCATGATTATTCTATGCGAAGACTGGTTAGATATTTTAACTTAAGTTTTTCATCAAATCAAAACCCATGGGGGTCCAACATTTTGTCACATAATTGACTAATATTAAAAAGATTATGCTTAAGATTATCAACCAATAAGACATTTTTAGTAATAGTGTGATAATTGTTACCAATATCTTCTATGTCATTAATTTTCCATTATTGTTGTCGTTGAAGGTAACATGTCCTCCATCCTTCTTGCTCAACCTTAAGAATTGAGAGATATTTTTTATTTTGTGTCTTGAGCAAGTGTTATGAAGGTATCATTTATCATTCCTTATTTTATTTTATTTGATTTTCTTAATCCTAAAACACTTCAAAACATTTAAGATTTTATCTTAGGTACCCAATTTATGATGGGTCCTTCAATGTTAGTTTTGATTTGCTTAGAAATCCACACATTCGTTGTGCTCGTATGATGTTTCTTCTAAATTCGACAAGTAAAATCAAGTGACCTCAGTTAAATCGTATACCTAATAATGAAATCATCACTAAAATTTCAAATTTGAGAATAAAATCATCCTTTAGGATAAAAGGGACATTATACATACAATATAAAAGGTTTAAATTTTGATACCTATATTTGGAGGCTCTACCAAACATAAATTCACCTTAGATATGTTTTACATTTTGTTAATTAATGAAGCTCTCACTCATCCATATAAAGGTTTTATGATACCAAGTTCAATGGGAAGACATTGAGAGAGTTATATAAATGCTAGTTTGTAAATTGGATACATATGTATATATGTGTGTGTGTATATTGTGTCACATGTACCAAATCTAACCCTAAAACTATTGACAATGAAGAGTTGAGGTCGATTCCACAGAGATTAGTTAATCAACAATTCAATAATTGAATTGATAAGGGGGATTTTTACAAAGACAAAGGGCATATTCCCACCTAAGGTTTCTCTTAAATATAAATGACACCCTCTAACTTTTTAAAACCTAATCATCCATGCATTAACTATTTTCTATCCAATTTTTTTCACATTTATGATAAAATTACTAAAATACCTTTATTAAACAATAAAAAAATATAAAAAA
This sequence comes from Anacardium occidentale, assembly GCA_026122585.1. Classification (NCBI taxonomy): domain Eukaryota; kingdom Viridiplantae; phylum Streptophyta; class Magnoliopsida; order Sapindales; family Anacardiaceae; genus Anacardium; species Anacardium occidentale. The sequence continues at coordinate 26,200 of JAJEJH010000964.1, read as the reverse complement.
AATACAATTTAACATTTAAATATAAAAATTACAAAACAAACTTAAAAAATAAACAAAAAAGCAACCAACGTCACTGATGATGGTGGCTGCTGAAAAATAAATTAGATAGTCAGAAATGACCATATGATTTTTAGGGTGGAGACAGCTAGATCGACCATTTCCTTTTTTGATTGCCTCTACCATTAACCATGGTCAAAATTGGCTAATGAGATCAAGATCAATCATTTCTAGTCGTTTTCAGTCATGGTTGATGATAAAGACAATTGATCTAGTTGTCTCCATCAAACGAAGTTGCCAAATTTGTTTGTCCCACAAATCAGATGGTCATTTTTTACCATTGGTTCGTTTTTCAATGGTTGTCATTGTCGATAGCTACTTTTTTATTTTTTTATTTTAATTTTTATTTGTAATTTTTTACTAATTTTATAAAAAATTTTAAAATTTAATTTAATATTTATATAAATTTATTTTTATTATTATTTAAATTTTGTTTGTTAAAATATAATAATACTTTTTTTATTGTTAATATTTAACTGTTGACTATTAAACCCAAACATTAATTTTGGTCAACATGTGGGTGATTGGATTTTAGAAATTTGAAAGGTAAGATTTTATCTTTAAGAGAAACCCTATGTGGGAATATGTCCTTTAGCCTTTTTACCATGGCAAATAAATAAATACTAAAAGTAATATCTAAAAAATAAAATAAGGAATACAAATTCAATCGAAACGAATTTTGATTCAAGATAGTTGTTCGGGGTTACCAACTGATCCTAGACCTCCTATGTATATTTTGTTCTTACTCAGATATTTAACCTAGGATTACAAAAAGCTAAATAGTTCCAAACTTTTCCTAAATTCGTTAAGTCTAGCCCAACACCTAAATTAAGTTTTATCACTAAACCAATTGATATTAAGCAATTCTCATTAATTTAATGATAACATTATAAATTAGGAAAAGTTAAAGATGAATAACAATTGATAAACGTCGAATTATTTAATTTGTATTATGTTTCTCTTAAACAAGCAACAAATTTTAAGAATATAATTGTTATGTTTAATTGGTACTTTAATTGAATACTATAACAATTACAAATTATAAATTCAGTTTAACTATGGATCACACAAATCAATTAATTAATAAGTCTCTTAATCAACTAAATCATACAATTGTTGATATATAAAGTTAAGAAACATAGATATTTGAATTAAAGAAGAAATTAAATTACGAACAAAGTCTCACAATTTTATAAACTAAAATTAAAATCTCTTGAATCGAATTGTAAAATTAGCTAAACATGATGTGTGCAAAGCTAAAAGACAAATATATATATATATATATATATATATATATATATATATATATATTGCAATCTAATTAGCGCGTAAAATCAAATTCATTCCTTGTGAAACAAGGAATACTTTTTGTGCCCTAATTCATTGCATGTTTTTTTTTCTTGTCACACTCACTTCTTGTTGTGACACTAGGAGAGCTCATCGTGGTAAAAAGCTTCTATCCTTCTACACTCAATTCATTTTTCTTCCTTGCTACGACAAGATGGAATTCCACTATGGCAACTTTTGCACTATTTATTCTTTTTTTTTTTTTTGTTTAGGCTTTGGTTGACCTTCTAAACGAACTTCAATTTTGACATACAATAACATTCTCAAAGCTCTGAATGTCCTTTATACAAGTTCAAATGCTTTTTCAAATTTCATTACTTTAGGTCAAAAAAAAAAAAAACCTACACAAAACTCAAAAGGTTAAAATTACCAAAAATGCCAAAAATTCCTAATTTAAAGCATAATTCATTCTAACCTATTAGACACTATTTTAATCATCAAAAAAAACCTAAACCAACTTAACTAAACCTAAATTACACCTAAAAGACCAAATGCAAGGGATGTAAATTATGTAATTATGCATTAATCAAATTCCCCTACATTTAGCTTTTTGCACATCTTCATACAAACCATATCCTAAACCATATTAACTATCTCCCCAATGACAACAAAGATTTTAGGTGATAAAACTAAAATACACCATAAATAAGCTTAACTCTCAAACCTATGCTCAAAATAACAAAAGAAATTCAATTAAAAGGAAGTCAACCAAAATGATAGATACTCATATGTCACTAAATTCACTCAAGCATTCAAAAATCTAAAATGTTTCACTCGTGTTTTATCCATAAAAAGAATTTCATAAGCTTGCTTATTCATTCAATCTCTACCATTTAGGACACAAACAAACACAAAATTGATAGTCTTTATTAAGCTTTTAATGGGGCTAATGTTAAAGGTTGGAACATTTTGGATAATGACAGTTTAATCCTAAGAAGCTAACAGAGCATATAAGTTAATTTTTGAGTAAATCAACATTTAGGACCTAAAACCTCTTAACTATTAATTTAATACTCCATCTTCTTTTGAATGTTTTACTTTTCTATATCAATTTCACTACTAATGCCTTTAATTTTTTTTTTTTTTTGTGTGCATGACTTTTCTCTTTTTTTTTTTCTTTTTCCATTTAGCACACACATATAAGTGACATTTATGAACACAAGGCATAAGCACTATTACTTTCTCACTTGTTTTCTCTCTCCTTATTTTTTAGTAACACTAGGCATACACTTTAAAGCACATACCGCCACACTTATTTGTTAACCATTCTTCTAATACCCAATCTCAATTATTTTATATTTCTACTAGCCCTAAGATTAGGTAAATACAAAGACGAAGAAATTTCAAAACTCAAAATGTATGGTTTAAACACAAAAAAGTGGTAGAATTAGGCTTGAAATGACTTCCTAAAGTTACATTCAGATGGTTGACTTTTTAGGTTAAAATGGTTAAAAAATTCTATTACCATCTTCGTGTTTGTGATTGCATGTGACCTAATGTAACCTTGGCTAGTATTAAAAGCAAGTTCTAGAGAAACAATTCATGAATGAACACCACTCAACAAATAAAATCAAAGATTATAAATGACTGTGTAATCATCGATCTAAAGCTCACTATAATAATTGAAAGTCGACACTAGCTTACCTCTTCTCAACATCAAAAACTCAAGTCATAACAAGCTTATGAAACCACCCTTAAATGAGCTATTTTCAAAGAAAAAAAAAAACCTGACAAAGTTTTTCCTGAAAATAGTCAACTTGGGATTAATTCCTTTCTTAGAAAACCTGTAAAAATAACTCCAAAATTTCTAACCAACCAAATCCCAACTTACTAAATGACTGAATTTTTTTTATGTTTTCATAATTTCAACGATAAATGAAACCAAACATACACACAATGAAAATAAAATTATGCTTTTTGACTAACAATACTTTACTCTAATATACATTTACCTATCTCCAAGATTAGCTAACTTTTACACACACACACACACATGTGTATATATATATCTCCAAAATTAGCTAACCTTTATATACATCTAAAAAAAAAGCATATTAATCTTATAACAAGTGTGCCTCTAGCTCATGCATGCGTGTGACCTCTCCCAGCAGTTGCACCACTCACACCTAAAGAGAAAACATTATAAAACATGGGGTGAGTGTAAAATATTCCTAGTAAGTAAATTAAGATAACATAACCTGAAAAAATTAGTATTTATTTATTCATGTTTTACTATAGCTTTAACATTTTTGATTATATCAGTACATCTTTGAGCCCTCTGAAATCTCTTAAAGCTCTAAATATGTGTAATATGATTGAATATGTGTGTAAATATGTAATGCAATCAAATGTGCTATACATGCTATGCACATTTTAAGTATTTTAAAAAGTCTAGATATTCTCTAAAATTCCTTATGAAAACTATTTTCTTTCTCTATTGACTAGTCTAGGCTGAAATATGAGGAATTGTGGTCATAAAATCTAACTATGTCTACAGTCCTCAACCTATACGCATTTATTGGACTGTAGTCTACTCTACTCTACTCTGGGGTTACTCATTATGAACAACAAGCATATAGGGTTACTCTGTGGGTTCCCTATCGTATTAATCATAAGAAAATTCTATAATTGGTTTACTTTATAAAACAAAACATAGAATTACTCTTCTCTAAAAACCATGTGTAGAATGTAATAATTGAGTATATGAATGTAAACTCTAGTTTCAAAACTCATGTGATTTATGCTTGGATGTTCACATAAAATGCAATATGTAGGTAAATACACTCTGATGTTATACATAAAATGTCAATCCCTTTCTACTCTCTATTTCTATTATGCTTTTTTTTTTCTTTTAAATTCTCATTTCTGTTTTTGATTTCAAACTCTTTATCTCTTTCTACACTAAGTTTTCTTACTCTACATGGTTTTTAACTCAAAACCATACTCAAGTACTTCATACATCCCTTCATGTTACCAACTTTATACTATGCCAATTATATATGTTTCATCTATACCAAAAGAGTGTGTGTTTTTGTGTGTGTGTGTGTGTGTGTATATATATATATATATATATATATATCATAAATTAACATTAAGTTAGAAACAACTCACTAATATGTTTAAGGTCAAACTGTCACTTTCTATCAACCCAAGATTTTTTTGATTTAACACTACATATCATCCTTAAACATGTATTAATACATAATTCTATATAGGGATTTAACCAATAATCTATAGCATACATACATGTCACCATTTCACAACCTTCCAACATTATTTTAACTTAATTATATATATACATATTAATTACATAAAATCCTAATTAATATTAAACCCTAATTTTATGAAATATAAGTTAAATGTTCTACAAACATAATTTACTTACCTTAAGTTTTGATTATTCTTGTTCTATTTCTTTTCACCACCTTTCTTACTTTCTCTCACCTTAGTTAAGAAGATTAACTAATTTCTTCTATTTTTCTCTAAAAAATCTTTTGGAAACTCTTTGAATCGCTTTCAATTGACCTTAAAATACCTTAAGTTTTTATTCATTTTTCTTTTATATTTTCAACTATAACTAACTACTAAAGGGCATAAATGACATTATTAAACATATATGATTTTGTATTATAATTCTCCCCCCTTATAAGAATTTTGCCCTTTAAATTCAAGTGAATAACTCAAGAAATTGTTTTTTCATGCTCTGTTTAGTTTCCCATGCAGCCTATTCCATTCTTTGATTTCTCCATAAAACTTTTACAGTGAAAGTTGCTTATTTCAGAGTTTTAATTCTTCTATCTAAGATCTTTACAACTTTTTCTTCGTTTACCAAGTTATCTGCCAATTCTACTTCTTTTACACTTAATACATGAAAAGGGTCTCTAATATACTTTTTCAACAACAAGATATGGAAAACATTATGAATTTTGTCGATTTTTGGAAGTAGAGCAAGTTTGTAGGCCATTTTATTGTAGGACCCGCCACCACGAGTACCCCTGCTGCTGAACAATATGGTTCTTTTATTAATAAACTAGAAATTGGGTACACACGACGGGAATCCTACGAAAAAAAAACTACTGCTATACATCGTATACAAGTGGAAGCTGAAAATAAACTGAAATATAAATATACAATGAGCCCAAACTGACATTTTCTTATATATCATTGTTCTGCACAATCTGTTTACATCTGGTAAATATAAATATTTACAAAATGACCCAACAGGTCCAAAACTGAAAATATACAAACTGAATACTGTGGTATGGGGCCCTTTCCCACTAGCCACGGTCCACCCGCTCCTTGCCAGCAGTAAACTGACTTGAAAAGGAAGGAAGAAGGAAGGGGATGAGTGATAAAGATCACCCAGTAAGCATTCCTTACTTCCCTCAACCCAAGCAAACAACATACAATCTCATACATACTTGGCCTCGGACCTAATCATACATCTAGTCGCTTGCTGACACTGATTACTGCTTATTTTGTTATTTGATTACTGAACTGATTGTTGAAATTCATTATTTAGTCATGCTATGATGTATATGTAATGTCATGCTAGACTAGAAACTGAAAATGCATGCATTTGAGTCTATATATACCCGAAGGTACCTACTTTGCTGATCAGGCTGATGAACACAGGGATTCGACATCTTGGTCATGTGGGCTGGACAGTCTAGCTACTGGCTGGAAAGCTGAATGATAAATGCTGGATAATCTGACTAGTGTCAGCAAGCTAAATTCTACAGATGCCCCCTCGAGTTCATCCAAACTTTAACCCGTATATCAGGTTCTGAATGTTGAAACTATTGAATTCGGATCCCTTGATCCTCTCTCAGCTACATGTCATGTTATGGTATGCTCATGCAACATTACTTAGTTGATTCCTTGCTTATCTGATGATTATTAACCTTTATAAAGGTTACTCATTCTTTATTAATCATTTTAAACCTTTTTTGGAAAAATTCTGCAGTTGCACGAGTGTGTGGGCTAGGCACACGGTCGTGCATGACACACACAAGGGCATGCATAGTAAAGGCACACGAGCGTGTGCCAAGATGCACGGGGTCGTGCACTGGCCATGCAGCCGGTCGTGCGCGCTTTTGGAATTTCTAGATAATTTCGTTGAAATAGCTGACACACGACTGTATCCTTCAGGACACACGGTCGTGTCCTCTGCATTCTGGTCGTGCGCACTTCGTGCACATGGGCATGTCCTTGCAGAAACCAGGGCACATGGGCATGTGTCCTGTTCCGCATTGACAGCGCTTACCTGGAAATGCAGGAATCCAAGGCAAACAACATCCAAACTGAAATTAACTTTAAACATGCATCTAAGACACTTCAATAAGCCTGCATATCACTTCAATTTCATCATTCATCATTCCCAGCACATTCCACCATTAAAATCAAACATTTCTCTCACAACACACACACAAGCAAAACAAGCATGGTTCCTGGGTGGAAAATCATCATCTAACTTATCATCTCATCTCATATCAACAATCAAGCATAACATAACATGCTGGAAACACAGACAAACATTTTCAAGCAATCACAATCAACACAAGCATGTTGGGAAAGCAAGAAGGAAGTGAAAGAACACTTACCTCTTGACATGGCTGCTGGAATCTATCAGCCAAGCTATTCTCTTGGCTCTCTTGTTTGATTGGGAGCTGCTAGTGGCTGCAAATCAACTCTAGGGCTGGGAGTTGCTGAAACAAAGAGAAAATATTGGCTGAAATGGGTGAGAAATCTAATAAATCTCCTTTCTCTCTCTTTTCTACCCACCTACACGGGCGTGCAAGGCGCAATGCACGGGAGTGCACCAGGAAAAATGAATATAATTCATTTTTCGTGCTTCGCATGATTGAAACCTCCCTAAAGAAATCATACGAAGACCACACAATTTTGGAAACTTACTATCTCACCCTTAAACTCTTCTAGACTCTCAATCTATTCCTGAATCTCATTTCTAACCCCAAAACTCTTTCCCTAAGGGTATTTTTAATCCTGGGATGCTACATTTACCTACTTTATCCAACACTTCAAATGGACCAATAAACCTTAGGGCAAGTTTTCCTTTTTGCCCAATTCTTATAACGTGGCAATCTTGACATATACTTTATCACCTACTTGAAATTCCAAGTTTTTTTCTTTTTACATCTATATAACTCTTCTACCTGTCCTAAGCTTACTTCATCCTATTCTTAATGACTGATATCTTCTAACATTTTTTGAGTTATTTTTGGCCTAATAATCTAAATTAGACTATTATGTTCTCCAATATCATCCCAATACAATGAAGATCTACGTTTTCTTCTACTGGTGTCATCTTGATAAAAGTCTAATAGTTACTATTATAAGCAAACTCTATCAATGGAAGGATCTTATGTCAACTTGATTTATAATCCATACAACATGCTCTCAACATATCTTCTAGTACCTGACTGAGTCTCTCAGTTTAATCGTTAGTTTATGGATGGTATGTCATACTGAAGGCTAATCGAGTACCTAATGTTCTCTGTAAACTACCCCAAAATACTAAAACGAATCTAAAATCTCTATTTGACACAATGGCTTGGGCACCCTATAGAGCTTAACCATCTCTCTTACATAAATTTGGTCTAACTGATCTAATGTGATATTATCTTTTACTAGAATAAAATGTGCTGATTTAGTCAAGCGATCAACTATCACCTATAATGCATTTATGGCGCCGGTTTTTGCCGCGCCGAGCCAGAACAGACTTGTCACTCTTGTTTAACCACCCTAGACGTGGTCAAGAGGAGCGCATAATGGGTTTGTGGCCCATTACGGAGTCTATGGAGTCGTCACCCGGGAGTAACCCCGGGAAAGAACACATCGGTGAGGATGAGCGATTTATGGATCCCTTGCAAAGGACCCAACTACCCCTCACCTACCCAATGGGTCGGGTTCGGAGAGTCAGGTACGACGATGGGAAGGTGTTAGGCACCCATGCCGCCCGGCGTGAAAGCCGGCCTCCACTTTTGTGGTTCGTTCGTTAAGTGCGTTACCGAGTTTAATTAAGTTCCAGATTATCACACGATGCATAATAATCATACACATATAATAAATTACATTTATCCATGAATATAATAAAATACGAAAAAAAAAATAATTAAAAAAATACAACCATGTCCTATACACCCCTATACATTTTCTCTAACATTAAACAAGCATAAAATGAATAAATAAATCCTGCAAAACAAATTTATTAATTAATCCAATAAATAAATAAATCCTACAAAAAACAAATTAATTAATCTAATAAAATAAATAAATAATCCCTGCAAAATAAAATTTTGTTAGGAGCAAATTATAATTACGAAATGAAAAATAATAATAATAATAATCAAAACTTTGATCCAAGTAAGACCAGCCCACCCAAGGAATAAATAAAATGTAGCCCACCAAAAGAAATAAGCAAAGGACAGCCCAGCCGGCCCGCCCCAGAGAATACGCAGCAATGCAGCCCAAGCAAGAGACCCAATAATATATACACACATGCACAGCAGCCCATCCAAGAAATAAACAACATGCAGCCCAGCCGACCCGCCCAAGAGAAATAACAGCATGCAGCCCAACCAGAACCCAATAATACATATACACACATACACAGCAGCCCATCCAAGAAATGAGCAGCCCAGCCGGCCCGCCCAAGAGAAATAACAGCATGCAACCCAACCAAGAAACCCAATATACACACATGCACAGTAGGAAAAATAACCAAAATTCCCCCCCAGCCGCGATTCGAACCCAGCGCCCCACTGACTAAATCTTCCGCCTCTTCCCACCAAGGCAACAGCCAAATTTATTCCAAATGGATGCAAAATTATATATATAATATGCACAGACACACACAATACAAAAATTGCATCTTCCGTCCAGATTGCTAAAGGCTAACCATGCATCTCATGATAATTTATTTTTGTACACAGACATACATATATATGTACAGGATTGAAGATACAGAAAAGAGAAATACGATACAAAATACATGTAGAGAAATATCAATGCATAAAATCAAATCGAATACAAAATACGAACAAAAAAAAAAAACATTCAAAATACGAAACATAAACAAAATCATAGTATGGAAAAAAATAAATAAATAAATAAATGAGATAATATAAAATTTTATTTGTAGAAATTCCCCTCAGGGACTGACCTGAAATCGACTAAAAATCTTTCGATGTTGAGTTGAGGATGAACCAAAATTACAGGAATTAGTTTTTCGATCTGAATTTTTTTCTGAAAAATCTTCTTCTGAAAATTTTCTCTCTCAAATTTTTCCTTTCTCGGAAATCCTCTCTGTTTTCGTTTTTGGAAAACCCCCTGAAATACCTTTTTTGTTTCTGGAAATCCTCTCCCCTTTTCTCCCAATTTTTTTTCTCCGAAAGTTTTTCTGCCCCTCTGAAATTTTTTTCTCCTCTCGACCCCGAAAGTTTTTCTCTGTATTTTTCTTCCTTTTAATTTCTCTAGCCCCCCCGAAATTTTTCCCCCAAAAGTCCCCCCCTTTTCCAAACCAAAGAATGCTTTTATACCTTGGGAAAAAAGACTGACAGCCGCCCAAGGGAAGAAATCAGAAGGCCATGCGCACGCACAGCCAGCGTGCGGCGCGCTGGCCTGGACAGGGGAGAGAGAGGGAGTCGTGCACGCCAAGGCAGAGGGCATGGGGAAACACAGCGCGCGCGTGCATGACACGCGCGCTGAGCGTCCAACCCTACAGCCGTCCAGCTCAGCTCGCGCGTGGCCTACACGCGCGATGCGGGCCAAGTCTTGGGCCCCTTGCGCATTGGGCTTCCTTCTTTTTTCTTTCTCCTTTTCTTTTTTTTTGACTTGGGCTGGCTGCAATGGGCTATGAGTTTTTTTTTTTAATAAAATAAATACACTTTTTCTTTTTCTTTTTTATAAAAATAACATAAAATAAACTTTTTTTTTTCTTACTCATTCATCCTCGGCTCAACATCTCAAAATTCTACATCAACATCCAGGTTTTTCATCATCGGGGGTGACCCTATTGGGTCCAAAATGGGGTGTCTACAGCATTATATCCTTCTTGCACTCAAGGAAAACCAATGATCAAATCCATTGAAATATCCTTCTACTTCCATTCTAGTATTTTGAGTGGTTGAAGTAGTCTTGATGGTCTCTAATTTTCAGTTTTGACTTTTTGACATGTTAAACAATAAGTCATATAATCCCCAATATCCTTCTTCATCCTAATCTACCAATATCTTTTCTTTAAATCTTGATAAATCTTTACGCCCTTAGGATGGGCAATGTAAAGTGCATCATAGGCCTTGCTCAAAATTTTATTCCTTATTTCTAAATCTTAAGGAATGCACATATGATCTCTAAATCAAAGTACATTATCAACTATTTGAAACGTTTTCTTTTGACTATCCAAAGTCTGTTGTTTAACCTTTTGGCACCAATGATCAACTACTAGTTTATCTTTAATTTCCTTTAAGAGAATAGTCTTAACTTCCAATTTGGCTGTTCTACTAATCATAATCTCGATTCACACTCTAAAAATTCTTCTTATAATTCTTTTTGGGGTATGAGTTGAGATATGACCATTTTTCTACTCAAAGTATAAACTGTCATATTAACTTTACCTTGTTGATATTTGATGCCACAATCCTAGTCTTTAATCAACTGCAACCACCTCTTCTGTTGCATGTTTAAATCTTTTTGTGTGAAATAATACTTTAAACTTTTATGTCGATGTAGATATTACTTCGAACCCCAAATAAGTAATGTCTCTATATTTTTAGAGCAAATACCATAGTTGTAAGTTATAAGTCATGGGTAAAATATAATATCTTATAATCTTTTAACTGGCGAGATATACAACTAATAACTTTACCTGACTGCATTAAAACTGCACCTAAACCTTAATGAGAGGCATCACAATAAATATCGTAATTCATACCTTCCTCTCGTAAGACTAGAATAAGAGCTATTGTTAACCGTCTTTTCAATTCTTAGAAACTTGTTTCACATAAATTTGTCCACTAGTAAAAAGTTCCTTGTTTAATAAAAACAGTAAGTAGCCTAGCTAATTGGGCAAAACCTTTCATAAAACGTCTGTAGTACCCTACCAATTCTAAGAAACTATGAATTTCTTTTATTGATTTAAGCTTATGGCACTCAAGAATTACTTCTATCTTGCTAGGATCCACTAACATACCCTCACCAGATACGATATGGCCCAAAAATACCATTCTTTCTAATCAAAACTCATATTTAGAGAATTTGACAACTTCTTTTCTTGCAGTCACTATAATATAAACCTTTAGTACTCCTCATGCTTATCTCTAGTCTAGGAGTAAATCAATACATCATCAATGAACATCACAATAAATTTGTCAAGACAATCATGAAACACCCTATTTATCAAATCCATAAAAATTGCAAAGGCATTTGTTAAATCAAAAGACATTACCACAAATTCATAATACCCATATTTGGTCTTGAAAACTATTTTTGATATATCCTACTCTGCAATCCTCACTTGATGGTATCCTAATCTTAAATCAATTTTGGAAAACATGATAGTTCTTTTGAGTTGGTCAAACAGATCATCAATATGAGGCAACATATTTTATTCTTTATTTTCAGCTTATTCAACTCTCTATAGTTAATACACATATGGAGGGAGCCATCTTTTTTTTTAACAAATAATATAGGTGCACTCTAAGGAGAATGACTAGGTTGTATAAACCCTTTGTCTAAAAGTCTTGTAACTGCTTTTTTGATTCTTGGAGTTCAGTTAGAGCTATACGATATGAGGCTTTTGAGATAGGCACAACACTTTATATTGAACTCTAATTCTCTCTCTTACATCAACCCTAGTAGATCATCAAGAAACATATCTGGAAACTCCCTCACTATAGACACCTTATCTATATCTAGTTTCTGTGTTTCATTTTTACATACCACATGAGCTAAATATCCTGTTCACCTTTTTCTCATTAATTTTCTGGCTTTGATACTATAGTTATAGTGATGATTTGATAACCCTCTCCAAAAACAAAATTATCACTACTATCTAAACTGATTCTCACCTTTTTCTTTTGATAGTCTATCTCTATGCCATACATTTCTAGCAGATTTATACCAAGTATCACATCAAAATTTGGCATATCAAATAAAATTAAATCGACATCTAACTTTCTCTTTTGAAAAATCATTAACTCTCCCCTCAAGACTTGGTTAGTTAATACACTCTCTCCATTTGGTAATTATATTTTAATGGTCTGGACAATTTTACTAGGATGTAACCCAACTCTCTCGACCACACATGGTATAATAAATGACTCTGTGGCCTCTTAGTTTATAAATGATTACAATGGAACTAAGTAAACAATAACTAACCAGTAACTACCGATGGGCTAGCCTCTACTTGGGTTGTTGTATTATGTATACTTATGCAGTAGCACCTCCAATTGTTTGGGTAGCAGGTGTTTGAACAATGGCTAGGGTTGGAGGAGCTTTACAATCTTTAGCTAAATATCCTAGTTTTCGACATCAATAACACACATTCTGCTCCAACGTAAATAACCACTCACTTGAATATGACCTCCTACATTTTTGGCACTAAGGATGAGACCTTTGCTTCTTACCTTTTCATTCTTTTATATTACCCTTTTGCTAAAAATTTCTTTTATTCTTATTGTCTTGGTACCCTGCGATATCCAATCCACTTCATGAAATTGATGAAGTAAGACCATTAGAGCCACCAATTCGTGACTATACTGAGAGGCATTAATCTTACATATACCTATGATCTCAAAGTTTATGCGAAAGCCTTATTATATGTCTGTAGGGGTTGAACTCATACTATAAAATCAAAGCCAACTCTGATTAAGCCCACGTAAGAACGTATCCATCCTTAATCTAAGTGTACTTACCATACTAGGAGCAAAGCCCACCAAAGAGTTAAATTTTATTGAATACTCATTGATTGAAGTATTTCTCTGCTGTAAAACAATAAAATCCTATACTTTATCTGATACTATCTCATTTGTGTGGTACTTATCCTTGAAGGTGTGTTTAAACTCTGCCTAGGTTATATTAGTCACATCTTGTGTCTCTTTGATCAACTGTTACCAAATTAGAGTGTCGCCTTTTAGGAGGAAACTTGTATACTTAACTTTCTCTCTATCAGTCATATGAAATATCTCCATAGCACTCTCTACTGACTGCAACCACTCTTTCATTATTATGGGATCCATAATATCTCAAAACTCTAAAGGCTGATGCTAGCTTGGTAACCCATAAATCGGTTTAATCCTTCTTTAACCAAGAGGGGGTATAAATACCTCAATTGAAGTCTCACCCTCTGATCTACCCAAATCATGAGTAATCCCAAACATCTGTCTTATTGGAGGTGTCTGGTCAACAAGTGTTACTTTATTTTGATTCTCCCATAATAATTACTGCACAATATTACGAACTTCTTTAACATCCAAACCCTAAGGAGGTATTTTTCGAGAGTCCGACGTCTCCTATGAAAGAGGCTGACCTTTCTTACTAGATCTCGTTACCTATCTCCTCTATAACAACCAACCATAACCATCAAGGTTAGTCATCTATTTCACTCACTAAACCATAGAGTATAATAAAATTTACAACAACTAGTCTTTGAGGGCGTATCCACGTGGCATGAATGGCACACTATAAATCTATTCAACTCTACTAAATAATTTCTCTATGAGACTCTATAAGCTAGAAACATAATTTAATTAATTTTTTTTTTTACACACCGAAATAGGCTTTGATACCAAAAATTGAAACCACCCCTAAGTAGGTTATTTTCAAAGAAAAAAAATCTAACAAAGTTTTCTCTAAAAATAATCAACATAGGATTAATCTCTCTTTTAAAAAACCTATACAAATCATTCCAAAATTTCCAACCAACCAACCAACCAAATTCTAGTCTTATTAAATGACAAGATTTTTGTTTGTTTTCATAATTTTAATAATAGATGAAATCAGACATATACACAACGGAAAATAAAACTATATTTTCTAGCTAACAATACTTTACTCTTATATACATATACTCATCTCCAAGATTAGATAACTTTATATATATATATATATATATATTTTTTTTTTAAATTAGCTAACCTATATGCATATACACATGTGTGACCTTTCCAGTAATTACACCACTCACACCTAAAAAGAAAACATTATAAAACCATAAGGTGAGTATAAAAATATACCCAGTAAGTAAATTAAGCTAACATAATCTAGAGAACTTAGTTGTGATTTCTTCTCGTTTTACTATAGCTTTAACATTTCTACTTATATCAGCACATCCTTGAGCCCTCTAAAAACTCTAAATATGCATGATATGATTGAATATGTGTGCAAATATGTAATGCAGTCAAATGTGTTATACATGTTATGCATATTTTAAGTTTCTTAAAAAGTTTAGAAATTCTCTAAAATTCTTTCTGAAAACTCTTTTCTTTCTCTGTTGATCGGTCTAGGCTGAAGGATAAAGAACCATGGCCATAAAATTTAACTTTGTCTACAATCCTCAACCTACACATACGTTATCGAATTATAGTAAACTTTATCTAAGGGTGCTCACTAAGAACAACAAGCATGTAAGGCTACTCCATGGGTTTCCCATCGCATCAATTATAAGAAATTTCTGTAACTGGTTTACTATATATATAAAAGAAAAAACATAGAAATACCTTTATCTGAAAACCATGTGTAGAATGTAATAATTGACCACTTGAATATAAACTCTATTTCTAGAACTCATGTAACTCATGTTTGGTGTTCACATGAAACGCAATATATAGGTAAATATGTTTTGATGCTATATGTAAAATGCCAATCCTTTTCTATTCTCTATTTCTATTATGCTTCTCTTGTTTTTTTTTTTTTTTAATTCTTATTTTTTTTTCTAATTTCAAACTCTTTATCTTTTTCTACACTAAGTTTTCTTACTCTACATGGTTTTTAACTCAAAACCATACTCAAGTACTTCATACATCCCTTTATATAACCAACTTTATACCATGCCAATTATATATTCCATCTGTACCAAAGGTGTGTGTGTGTGTCTATATATATATATATATATATATATATATATATATCATAAATTAACATTAAGTTAGAAACAACTCACTAACATGTTTAAGGTCAAACTACCACTTTCTATCAACCTAAGATTTCCTCAATTTAACACTATATATCATCCTTAAACATGTATTAATACATAATTCTATATATGGATTTAACCAATAGTCAAAGCATGATAAGTTTTCAAACATGACATAATCTATATCATACATACATGTCACCATTTCACAACCTTCCAATGTTATTTCAACTCAATTACATTCTTGGACATATGAATTGCAATATATAAATATCAATTATATGAAACCCTAATTAATATTAACCCCTAATTTTATCAAATTTTAGGATAAATGTTCCACAAGCATAATTTACTTACTTTAAGCTTTGATTATTCTCGTTCTCTTTCTTTCCACCACCTTTCTTACTTTCTCTTACCTTAGTTAAGAAGATTAACTCATTTCTCCCACTTTTCTCTAAAAATCTCTTGGAACCTCCTTGGATTGCTTTGAATTGACCTCAAAATGAAGCAAGAATGGTGAGAATAAGAGAGTGAGAATTTGTCTACAAGAGGAAGAAGATGGACCAAATTTATGCATCTTTGTCTCTTGCATAATATGCCTAACTTTTAAGTGACTAAAATGCCTTTGCCTTTATTTCTTAATTTCAATACAAGCATAAGCTATTCTTGTAATTTTAATTAACTACAAAGGAAAGATGATGTTGATATGCCTTTAAAATATAAAAAATGACTCTTTTATTAAAGTTACCATTTTACCCCTTATCTTTTGCAAAATTGACATTTACGTTTTATTTATAATTTACCAAAATAATTTTGCCAAACATGTAAACTATTTTATGTCATTTTATTTTAATCTCCATTCTAACCTTTAATTCATTGTAAAAAGACTATTTTGCCCCTTATTTAAAAATGTTAGTCAATTAATCTCACTTAAGGTTTGATGTGTTTTTTATTCATTTTTCGTTTATATTTTCAACTATAACTTATTACAAAAGGGTAAAAATGACATTGTAAAATATATCTGATGTTGGGTATTACAGCTTAGGTCTTAGAGTTCGCTCATTCAATCATGTTATGAATCTATAACACCTAATTTCCTTAAAGTCATTGAAAAGCTCCTAAGCAAGCATAAAAAAAAAAAAAACCAACAATAACAAAAAAAGCACAAAACAAAAACAAACAAGCATAAAAGAACATTTATGATATATTCCACTCCCTTACACTTAAAACATGCATTGTCCTTAACATAAAGCAAATAAAAAATGAAGGGAAAAAGAAGTAAATCTAATTATTTTGGATTGCCTCTGAAGCACCACATTTATTTAACATCGTTAGCCTAATGGTGTAGCTCTTTTTAGTAGAGAGAGATTTGATTTGAATATGTTTGTGTTTGTTTTTAAGTTTGATTCAAATAAATCCAAAACAAACTGTTCGAATCCAAACATAGACACAAACCAAAATTATGGTTCTAAAATCGACGAACACAAACCTGAATACAAATATAAACCTGAACTTAAATTAAAATTTTTTATTTATATTTTATTAATTATAATTTTTAAAAAATATAAATATGGATTATACAAATCAAATACAAATACAAATACGAATACGAATCGAACATAAATTGAACTATATAACCAAGCACGAACCTAAACTTCATTATAAAAAAATTCGATAAACACGAACTCGAATACGAATTGAATCATATGACCCAGCCTGAACACAAACATACACACACACACACACACACACATATATATATATATATATATATATATATATATATATATGTTTACATTTGATTTAGCTCAAATCCAGCCCTACTTTTTAGTCATCAACCTGTATCAATTGAGTTTTTGGTTCTTCATCGATCAATATCACTTCATTTCTGCTAATTGATAATGTACGTATTTTAATCAATTTCTAGAGTGCGTTTTTCCTTTTGTTCCTTTTCTTACCATACTCAGTAACATTGGCCTCTTGTTTGTCCTTACTAACCTGCTTTAACACATGTTACACCATAATATTAAACACATCAATAGGAAATAGAAATGGAATGTCATTGGGGCACCTCATGTACTTAAATATGTTAAATTTCATAATCTCCCCATTGAACTCATGGTAAGGGTACCGACATATATATTAATGTTTGTCCTTGCCATTTTTAGAAAAGGCCTCCTTAACAATATTAGGGCTGGATTTAGAGAAGCATCATCTTCTATATTTAATATGTAGAAATTCATAGGAAAGATAAGACCATTAACCTGCAGCAACTTATCCTCAACCACCTATTCAAGGAATGCATTAGAATGATCAACTAGCTGAATAATTACCCTTGTTTCCTTAAAGGGACCCAAATGCAAGGATGTATAAATCGAGTATGGCATGACATTTATAGATGCACCTAAGTCTAGCATGACAAGTTCAAACTTTGTATTACCAATCACACATGAAATTGTAAACGTATCTAGGTCTTTGTATTTTGGGGGTAACTTATACACAATACTATTGACATATTCTCCTTTATACTGATTCTTTTATCACCTTTCAATCTCTTTTTTATAGTACATAACTCTTTCAAAAATTTTGCATACCTTGGGACTTTCTTGATGGCATCTAATAAAGGAATATTCACCTCTACTTTTTTGAAAGTTCAAAGGATCTTTTTGTCTTATTCTTCCTTTTTGGATTTAAATTCCTTGCTAGGAAATAGAAGAAAGTAGAGTTAGTAGAATTTTTAACTATAAGTTGAAAACTTTCCTTAGGAGGAATTTTAAAACTATTAGTTGAAATTGGAGTGTTTTGATTAGCAATCTTGATTTCTTTTTAACTCTTAAATGTGGTGGCCTTCATTTCTTGTATTGGGTTCATCACTATTTTAGATGATACTTTCCCAAACCCTTAAGCGTTTAGCTTGTTCACTAATATTGCTAATTGACTAATTTGTCTCTCTAAATTTTGATAATGATTTATGTTTTTGGCTAAAACTTTTATGTATTAATACTTATCACCTAAATAATATCGTCAAATGATGTATTTAATGATTAGTTTTATGGTTGCCTCGACTAGTATAAAGGCTAATATCTACTCTAATTTGCTTGATTCCTATAGCTTAAATTGGGGTGATCTTGCCAGTCTTGGTTGTAGGAGTTAGAGTATAGATCATAAGTTTGTTAGGGTTGTCTTAGAAATCCTTCAATTATGTTGGTTCTCTTTCTTGCAAAGTTGGGCATATATCTATAACATTCCCAATCACCAAGCAAATTTTACTCATCTTCATTGCTTGTAAATGTCTTATAGCCCTTTTTCTTACCAAAGAAGTTAGATCATAAATTTAAAGTTCAAGGTTAGATTTACTTACTTTATTAACCTTTCTGGATGTGTAATCCATTTATGCTCCGAATTGTTATGAATTTTTTGTTGTGTTAGCAATTAATTATCTTGCAATCTCTAGGGTCTTATCCATTAATACTCATTCACTTGTTGCATTAATCATATTTCCCTTTATTAACAATAGACACTCGTAGAAGTATTGAATTAGGAGTTGATCAGAAATTTGATGATGTAGCCAACGCAAATATAACTTTTTAAAACATTCCCAATACTTGTACAATGTTTCCCGATTATTTTATTTACTTTTTTTTTTGGTAAGTAAAAAATTTATAAACAAAAGCAAAATGGGTAAGCCCGGAACAACCTAAGTGCAACGAGAAAACCACTTTCAAACGAAAAACAAGGCCAAAAGACTAGAAAACACTACACCAACTAGCCTCTTGAGAGCCTATGTAAACTCTTGTATAGATAGAACTCAAGAGGCTAAGCAAAAAAACACAAGAAACAACAACCTACCAGCCCAAGCTATCGAAGCCTATATACAATAAAAAATTATATACAATAAGAAGCTTAGTGCAAAAACAATACTAGACACGGAAAGGTGTAGATAAGAGGGCTCCCCAATATGGCTTGTTTTAAATTCAGCCTTTAAATATTTTAAGAAAATGTCCACAATATGCCAATAACCTATGCCACAAACCACCAGCGTAAGGCTTATGGGAAACTGATCTTCATGCTTAAAAAATGATAAGAAATTAGCCACCAAGGTCACCTTCTTCAGCTTTTTTTTTGCATTTCTTCAACGTGTAACACTAGCCCCTTAACTTGCCTAAGTTTCCTTGCTCGAAAGCTATTGAAGCTGCCTTTGAAACAACCTTAAAATCTCCTAAAAAATTAGTAGAAAACTTAAAAAATAACTTGTTTTACTATTCACAAAATAATTCCTGTGAACAATAAAAACAAATATAAAAAATTTCCTTTTCTAATGGTGCAAATTTTGGTGAAAATGCACTCGCACGTGTAAAAATTCATATAGCACCAAAATCACCCTTTTTAACCCTTCAAATGCTTGCAAATGCCAAATTCTCTCATAAGTTGGAAATTATGCATAACCAATATGAAACTAGCCTATCTAGCACAAAAACTTTTCCATCCTAAGTTGCAAATAATATCACACATGTTCCCACAAGTGTAATATATGGTATACTCCTTTGGCTAGCTTTTGCCTCCCTCAAAATCTTTGTAATCTGAAATTTTATATTATACCAGCCCATAATTCCTTTCACAGCTTTTGGAGTGGCTATTTTGCTTGGAAATCCAAAAAATAAGTAAATAACCTTACTTCCAAACTTCCAACCGCTAGCATATGCCATGAAAATATTGATTAAAACCATGTTATTCCTAGCTGCTGCACCTGAAGGTTTCTGCTTTTCCTATAAAAAAATCCTACTTGTAACTATATAATTTTCAAACTTTTCCAATATATTTTCCTAAGTTTTCAGTGTCCTGATATTGTTCCACAATCTACTACATATTTTTTAGTTTGAATCCTCCAAAATCTTGTGTAAAAGCCCTCTTAAAATGTTAAGAAATCCAGCTTAAAAATTGAAAATTAGGCTGATTTTATTGTTCACAGAATAACACATATGAATAGTAAAATCAGTTTTATTAAGTAAAATTAAAGGAATCCAAGGCTTTTTGAAGGTATAACTTTGGCGAAAACATCCTCGCACATGTAATCAATGGTAGCGTAGTTAAGACACCCTTCATCATACCATAAAACCACGATGAAATCCAATTCTTCGACGGTCTTTCAAGGAGTTTGTCTATCTGATAAGCTCTATTAGTCATGTGAAAGATGCACCATCCGGGGACGGGAAGCCTCTGAACCACTACATCCCTTTCTAATAGCTGATTCAATAGCTGCGGATTCCTATCCCAAAAAGGACATTGATTTGAGGAAACATACAAAGCCTTAAGAAAATAACTTGCCCATCACAAGCAAGAAAACCCATGATGCTTTCTTTTGGTAGAAACAACATGTACCCCTCTCTATGCAATCCAAACCACATGCAAAGATACCTAAAAGAAAACCAAAAGTCAAGGGAAAAGTAGTTAGTCACTTATGAATGCCCTGCAAAACATGTAAACAATGTTAGAAAAAGTAGTCATTCCCACACACTAGTTATAGACAATTCCAAAGGATATACCCTCAAGTTCCCTCTCCAACTAAAATCATCCCAAAAACCCCTATTTTCTACTCTACATATATTCCTTACCACTCTCAACATAATAGTTTCATCCCTCTAAAGGCTATAGTGAATTCTCTCCCTCTTTTAACAAAGGAAGAAAGAGAGTAAAAAAAACAACCACTTAAAAAAGACAAGGTTCATGGTTTTTTAGAGTGCACAAGGGAAGAGCCCAATAATCAACAAAGGAAGTTGCTCTGGAAAGAATAAGGGAAATTACATAACTTCGTTGCTTTGTCCCTAATGACTCTTCTCACATTAATATAGACTTTCTCTTTAGGCAGAACACCTCTCGAAAAGACTTTATTATTCCTTTCAAACCCAATACTATAGATAACAATACCAAAGCTCATCTTTGCTAAAGTAGCCCTAAGAGAACTCCTTGTCCATTATGTAGAGATCTCTCCAACATACTTGTCTCATGGTTGTCCCTTATAACACAAGTTGCTCTAGTTAAGAATATTATCCTAAATAAATCGACTGTAACCACATTGAAAGCAAATGTGGTTAATATTCTCATCAAACACATTACACAACACATAAGTAATGTTAGAACATAAAACATATCTTTCCAATTTGTCTTAAGTGGGTAACCTCTTCCTCAAAGCTAGCCAAAGGATAATGGCATGCCTAAAGAAGTGCTTTTTATGCCAAATGAGGTGAGCCCAACACACCAAGTCATTCTTCTTTCTAAATTTATTCCAGGCTGAGCAAATGGAAAATCTACCATTCCCACAAGGATTCCAAACAACTCTATCAAAACTTATCACAGGCTTACCTAAAGGGGTATTCTTAACCTCAATCATTTCACAAGAGTTAGCCACCGGCCATTTCCAATCACCATTCTCTATGAGCTTTTTGACTTTTGTATTCTTCTCAATCCTTGAGTCATAAATAATTCTATCTCTAAACCTCTTAGCAAGAGGCCCAAGAGGGTGCCAATTGTTCCACCATACAAAAGTGTCTTCTCCATTACCAATGATATGACCAATCCTATTTTGTATATCATCTCTCAACTTAAGAAATTTCCTCCACCACCATGGGTTATCATTAGAGGCTTAAATATTCCAAATACTCATATTCTTCACTTTGTTCCTCCTAACCTAATCAACCCATATGGAAGAATTGTCACCATAAATGATATTCCACAGATGTTGAGCTATAGTAGCTTTGTTCCAATCTTTACTAGCCTTAAGGCTTAATCCTTTTTCATCATATGACTTACAAACCTCTTTCCAAGCAACTTTTGTCTTGTTTAAGTTAGCCTCTCCTGCACTCTAAAAAAAAATTCTTTAGTTTGGCATCAATCTCTTTAAGGACTTTACTAGGAAGGAAGGAAAACCTGTATCCTAAATAGGATAGCTTTAACAATTACAAGTCTATCTGTATAAGAAAGGTGTTTACACTTCCAAGAAAGGATCCAACCCATAATTTTATTGATCAAAAGTTTGTATTCAACTTCCAAAATCTTGGAGGAGACTATCAACACACCCAAGTACCTAAAAGGAAATATCCCTTCATTAAACCCAAGAATATTAATTAGGCCTCTTTTGTCCTCCTTACCTACCCCTGAGAGAAAAATGTTACTTTTGTCACTCCCAAGCTAGACCAATAATGAAATATATCATAGGTATCCTTAAAAGTTCTAACAAAATGCTTATCCGTTCTTTAAAACATGATGAAGTCATTAACAAATCACAAATGCGTAATTTTATTTTCTTTACACTTTTAATGGCACTCAAAATTCCCTTTCATTACCTTCTTTTTGACAATTTTGGCAAAAGCTTCTATAACAATCATAAAGAGGTAAGGGGAGATAGGATCACCCTGTCTTAACCTTTTAGAACTCTTAAAGAAACCTTCTAACTTACTATTGATGCAAACAGAGAACTTGGGGGAGGTGATACACTATTTAATCCACTGAATAAACCAAGGGTGAAAACCAAGCCTCCCAAGACAAGCTAAAATAATATCCCATCTTACCGTTTCATATGCTTTAATCGAGTCAATTTTAATAACACACTTTTCCCTATTGGAGACATCCTTATGATACTTATTAAGCAACTCATTGCATAACAAGATATTATCACCAATCTTTCTTCCTTTAATGAAGACCGCTTGAGCTTTATTCACACAATTAAAAGGAATCTCTTTCAATCTGTTAGATATGATTTTAGAAATGTATTTGTAAATCTTGTTACAACAAGTAATAGGTCTAAAGTCTTTACCACGAGTTGGATTATCACATTTAGGTGCTAAAGTAATAATGGTGAAATTGACCTCACGAAAGAGTAAAACATTGTTAAAAAAGTATTTAATCACTTCAACCACATCTTGACCAACAATCTCTTATGTCGCTTTGTAAAACTTAGTGCCAAAGCAATCAGGGCTAGAAGCCTTGTTATCATTCATAGCAAAAATGGTAGACTTAACCTCATCCTTAGTAATTTCCCTAACTATGTCCTAGGTAACAACATCCAAGATCTTATAATCAAACCAACTAGGCATTCGATCCATGTCCATAACCTCATTCACACTAGAGAAGATATCCTTGAAGTGTCCCACTAACTTGTCTTTAATAAGACTTTTCTTATAAACCATATTGTCATTATCATCTAAGATATTTTATTTCGTCGACTCTTGAGGCACTTGAAAAAATAGCTAGTGTTCTGGTCACCTTTTTTCAACAAATTAATTCTAGATTTTTGTTTTAATATGGACTCTTCTATCTTGCTTATCTTCTAATACTCTTTGTATAGTCCAATTTGTCCTTTGCTTGTTTAACCCTCTCAGAGATACACCAAAATTCTTTATAGTTCAACTCTCTTAACCTACTCTTCACCATATTCATTTTTCTAACCAATCTAAACACTGTATTGCCAACCACTGAAGTATCCTAACACTTATTAACCAAAAGTAAAAATCGAGTATCTGAGGCTTAAAACTTAAAAAATTTGAAGGGACATTTCTTACCATACTCATTATTCTCACATCGCATAACAAAGGGGCTATGATTAGAAATCTCATTAGGAAGAACCATACCAAAGCAATTTGGGAACTTATTGAGCTACTTTTCATCAACCAACACTCTATCAAGCCTAAAAGTAATCTTACTAGCCCCCTCATTGATGTTACTTCAAGTTATAAAAGGGCCAATATGTCAAAGCTCTTTAAGGTAGATACTTTTATAATAGTCATTAAAACTCCTTATCCCATTCAGTCCATTGTCTGAAACCTCTACTTTTCTTATCTCTTTTACTTATAACATTAAAATCAACCATGATCACCCAAGGCATATTACCCATATTACTATATATCTTAATAATGTCCTCCTATAACCTTTTTCGCTCAATATACCTATTATCACCATACATAAAAATAGCCACAAACTTATTGCCATTAGTCATCATCTCAATCTCAAAGTGAATGAATTGCTCACTTTGCTCTAATATTTGTAGGCTAATACTACTATAACTCCATAAAACCCAAAATCTACCTTTTTGGCAAAAATTATAGTTATTAACCCAATTCTAATCTCCACCTATGTTATTCTTAACAATCACACTATTACTTTCCCTAACCTTAGTCTCTAAACAAGATCGAGAGAATTACCCCTAATAAGCTTTCTAATCTCTTTTTGTTTTAGCGGGGCATTCAGTCCCTGAATATTCCATGAAGCCAAGTTAACCATTAATCTTGAGTGTAGGAGATTTGTTCCCCCCCCCCCCCCCCCCTTTTCCCACTCTTCTTTTTATTTCCCTTAAAGTCATTCTTGCTTCCCAAATTCTTTATCTCTATCTCATTTACAATTATACCCTCACCAAAAGGTCTAACCTTAGGGGAATCCTCCTTCCCTTTACCCTCTCTTCTCATTGGTATTCATATTGCCTATCCTTAAGTTTACACCATTATCATCCTTAAAAGGCTATATTTGGTTCCTTATTCAATTTAAGAAATGGGTAAGATTCCTCGAGGTGATCAAAACTCTTACCTTCTTTGACAATCTCACTATCCACTGCACGAACCCTTTGTTCCTCATTAGTCCTTCCTAACAATTCTAATTTGTTTTTATGAAACTCTTGTATATTTTTCCCACATTTTCCCTTTTCTTATTATTCCTTTTTCTTTTCCAAAATCCTTCATTGCCAGTTCTTTTATCACCCATCGGTTATTAATGCTTACATAAGATTGATCACTTTTTATCTGGCTTGAGTCCCTTTGAGTTCTCTTACCTATCCCTACCCTTGACTACCCAACTTACACTTCTCATGACTATGGTTGTATAGAAGTCGAAACACTTGTAACTTGATCACCCATTTAGCCTCTTCCACAGATACCTTCATAGCCATGATCTTTCCCATACCTCATGCTTTGTATTTTTTTAGCATATTTTTCATTAATATTTTATTTTATGGAATATTTTTTTCTACATGATTTGTGTTTTTGTTGGATTTTCTTGCACTTTGATTGGATATTTGATATATGTTATGATGTTTTGATTTTGATCTTGGTTATTGGATATTGTTGGCTTGGTTATTAGATACTGCCTTAGTTGTCTTTGATATACTTGATGAATATCTTTGATGGTTTTGGCTTGAAGTAGTTTAGTGGATGAAATTGTATATTTTAGGAGTGTTATTTTTATTTGTTTTAAATTGGGAAATATCTGAAAAACAGAGCAAACGCTGTTAAAATTTTTTTTGATTAATGTAAAAAAAGGGGGAGAATGAGTCAAATTAAGTTCAATTTTTTAACATTGTTAAAATTGATGAGTCAAATTGAGTTCAATTTTTTAACATTGTTAAAATTGCATATTGAATGAAGTTAAAATAAAGTTCAAATAGAGCTTAAAGTGAGGGTAAGTGTAATTCGCAACTTTTTTTTAAAACAATTTTAATAAGTGATTACATATTTTTGTTATCAATTGAAAAAAGGGAGATTGTTGAACCCTTGATGCTTTAATGATGATAAAAATATGTTAATTTTTATAGGTTTCAGGTTACACACGACTGTGTGCCATTATAGCATGACTGTACATAGTTGTTTTATAACTCATGCG
>JAJEJH010000963.1:60727-87259 GCA_026122585.1 Anacardium occidentale | reverse complement strand
TCTCACCAATGAAACATATGATTATTCAAATTAAAAACCAACAACATCATTTTATTATCTCGCTTAATGATATGGTTTAATCTTTTTCTAGTCTCTATTGCACATCCTTATCACACATTCATGTCATTCTTGGTTGCTTCTGCACCGTGACTCGATTGACAACAATAGTGATAGTTGTAACATCCCGAGATTAAAATTGTCCTTTTAGACTGAAAATTGGGCTTAAAAAGAGAGATTTTAGAATAAAAAGTAGAGTTAAGGGAGTTCGAGGGTAAATAATAATTTAGAAGCGTGTGTGGTCTGTGCATGAGTCTTCTTGAAGACTATTTCATGCTTAGCGTGAAAAGAACTAGAAATATGAGATTTCTAGGGGAGCACGACCGTGTGTCCGAAAGACACAAGACCGTGCATCTCAGCGCCGCCATATATATAGTTAAGCTTCTCTCGAATTTTTTAGATAAACTTGACTAAGTTTTACCCAAATTTTCTTTCCTATTCCAGCAAACCTAATCTAGCAAGAGAGGAAGAGCACCTAGTAATTACCCATCTATCTAGGGAGAAAGCACCAACTAGAGAAAGAGAAACTGTTCCATAGCCATCAAGTAAGTGTTTTTTACCTTTGTTTTCTGCTCCATAGTATGTTTTCCTTACTATGATGTATTTTAATGATGATGGTTGTATGCTTGGTGTTTATGTGACTTGTATGAGTGATTTAAAGTAGTGGAATAAGAGATTAATGCATGAAGTGTCTGTTTGGGGAAGTGTTATTGATGTACATATAACTTTCTAGTGGCCATATAACTTTATAATAAGATAAAATAAGAGGAAATAATGCATCATGAGCATATCATAGTATGTCATGCCAAGTTATTTTCAGAAAAGGGATCAAGGGATCCATTTGCATTAGCTTTTAACATTCAAAACCTGATATTCGGGTCAATTATTAGGGTGAACTCGAGGGGACATCTATAAGATTTCAGCTTTCTGACTGCGGTCAGATTGGTTTACTTTCAGGTTATTGGTCTAAGGACTGGTATGATATATTTTTACACTTACTTGCATTTTGCTGGTCTGGTTCAATCCACATGACCAAGATGTCAAATCCTTGTGTTCATTAGTCTGATCAGCACAGCAGGTATCTTTAGATATATAGAGATTTAGATGCATTTCTATTCAGTATGTTCAATATAGTATGTTTCAATATGGCTTTATACCATGTCATACATCTCATAGCATGGATTATCATTTTAATTCAGGTAATAAGAACAAGCAATATTCAGAATAATAAACAAGGAAAATATATGAGTAGTTAAGCCAAGGCCAGGTATGTGTTCAGTTTCGATGCATGTTTGGGTTAGAGGGAAATAGGAAATGCTTACTAGGTGATTTTATCACTTATTCTTTTCCTTTCTTCATTTCTTGCAGGTGAGTCAATTGGTGCGGGTGAGGCTCGAGTAGACTATGGCTGAAGGGAGATGGCTCCAGAGTATTGTATAGAAGGCTTGGTGGGGATTTTCATGTACATATATGATTTCAAGAATGTTCATATGTTATAAATGTGTATACACATGTACATATAAAGATATATGCGTATAAGTTTCTTTGAAACCCACCACTGTGTTATTAAATGTTTTCAACTTTTGCATGCACGTGTTTTAATGTTAGCAGCAGCTTTCTCATAGGATTCCTGTTGTGTATATCAATTTTTTAGTATACTATTATTATTAAACAAATAAATAAGCATAGGATTTGTTAATAGTGGTATATACAGTAGTGGCTCCTACATTATAATTAGAAACACAAGTTCACTCTGGGCATTTTTTGATTGTTTGCATGCTTAGGATGCACAAGGAGTTATCATAGAAGCCAGTCGTTTGGTTTGGTTTGAGTTATGGAGGAAAAAAGCAGTTCTTGCCTACAAGGCTTAAGGAGGAGTCTGGCCTGGGCATTTGTTCAGTTTTCTTCCTGAACATTGAATGTTTGCTGGCCAGAGCACTATGAAGTGCATAATCAAATTGATTGATATCATTCTTACTAGATATACAAGCCAAGTGATGTCGCTGACACTGTAGTGAGGAGAAATCTTTTGGATGAAGACATTTGTCATTAATTTTGTCATGATTTAAAATTTGGGTGGGGTTTTCTTCCATAAAATAATACCACCTCATTTCCTTTTTACTCAGTATTCTTTGGGATGCTATAACTTGCTGAATATTGTTTCTTCTATTAGCTTATGTTATTGTTTTTCTTTTTCTTTTTCTTTTTTTTTCCCTTTCAAACCAAATACTTACTGTGGAAAAAATAATACAGTGATCTGGTATGGAGGTTTTGCAAGGTTTGATTCTAAAACTTGATATTCAAGCATTCAATTTTTTATTTGTATTATAATTGTTTTAGTTCTTTAAGAGTCCATGTTTCGTCACTTTGCTGATTGAATTCTATATTTGGTGCTTTATTCTTACCAGGAACATGAGCTCAAGGATGAAGATATTGTTCAAATAATCAAAAAGGTGTGACGGAGGAATATCGATATCCATCAGCAAATTTCTTGTTAAAATCTATCAGCAAATTTCTTTATGAAATCTTTTTGTGAAGTTTAGTTCCCGTGATGAGACTAGACGGATAGACCAAGAGACAAGCTTGATGTGTAAGCAAGCCATTTTGTAGTCAAGAGCTTGGATGGTGATTCACCTCAATGCTTGGTTAGTATTTTCTAATGTTAATCATTTATTGGCATTTATAAAATTTGAATGTCACATTGTAGAAGCCATAAAGATTACTTATGGTAACATTTCTTACATGCAACAAACACTTGAATGATGTTTTTGCATGATTTAATTGGAATATAGCTTTTACAAATCCGTTCATTTTACTTGTTTCAATCATGGATTTGGTAATGTTGTTGTAAAGATTTATGTTAAAAGTAGTATTAACAGATATCGTGATATCATAATTCTAAGCACGGTAAAATGAATAAACTTCATCAAGCAAAATTAACCATCTTCGTCATCATTCATCATTATTTTCAAGAGAATATAGACATATAATGATCACGTGTTATCAACATATGATTTTGAATTAAAGATAAAAAAACGCTCAATCACTCATATTTTGATATCAAAATTGGTATTAAATATAAGAGTAGATAAACTAAAACTTATAGCAAAATTAAACTATCTTCAAGCATTTCTAACACAAACTTTATCATTATTAGTAGTTTTTAACCATGGAAGAATTGAGAAAAATCAACCAAAAAAATAAAGAATATTATCAATAAAAATAATAAATTGGTACAAAAAAGCTTAAAGAGTTCAGTCTTCTTGATAAGAAATATCTATAAATAAAAAATGCCTAAAGATTAAATTATTATTCAAACAAATCTTCAATGGAGTATTGAGTTTTCATGCAGTTAAATTAGAAAAATGATCAATTGTAACCTAAAGCACACCATAATATAAGAGCTTCAAAACAAAAAATTTAAGAGTTTGCATTGAAAATCCACATAACACATAATTATTTATTAGTAGCTGGTAACACAATCCAATTCCAGGCAAGAAAATCCAGAGAACATCAAGATGACAGTTAAGGGAATTTGTGTCCATTCACATGCCAAGTTGTCAGCCCATCATCAGCTTCCGTGCGTAAGATGAAGCCAGCCTGAAAGCACACTGAATTGCATTAAAAAAACAGACACTTCAACATTGTGGAATAGACAAGTACAGGGCGTAGAGTATGAATGTAAAGTGCAGAAAGTTAGCCGAAGTGGTTGAGAAGGCAATATAAAGTAAGCTTCACCTTGAAACCATTAAACTATTATTCAGGAAGCCACATAAACTATATAAAGAGTACCATAGACAAAGTTCCAAGACTGGGAATATAATGAAGATTAGGCAAACAAGAAACCCTAGAAATGCGGACATAACCTCTGGATTTTGTATTTATGTCACATTTTCTGTCAACAGATTTTAATCTGGTAAACATATGCATTGCACTGTAAACTACAATGAATATTTCCATCAATCATAACGATTATAAGAATAACAACATAGACTTATGCTATTTACACAATTAAATCGATAAATTACAAAAAGTTTTAATATGTAAAACGTCAAAATAATAAAATTTCTATTATTATAAATAAAAAAAAAGTTAATTAAACAAGAGAAATCACTGAAAAGTATTGAAAAAAAGATTTAACAAGTTAAAAATTAACAAAAGAAATAAATTAAATTAAATATATGAGTTCACTTACTATGTAGAAGAAAAGAATAAAGTGATCACATTTTTTTAGGGTATAACATATCTTCTTGCTTCTCTTCTCCAATCATTATATTTGTCATACAACAATCTCACTCCATATTTTTTCACCTTGGCTAAAATCCAATCATTCTCACCATACAACCGTAACTCAATGCGACTCTTGCTATTCAAATGGAGTCCACGAAAGTCATAGAACATTGATGTGTAACAAAATCCCAACAGTACATGATCTGATTGAAGGACCCCTATTTCTTCAAAAAAATGGCCATAGTAAACAAGCTCTCCGCCAAGAAAAAAGGAATATCCAATCTCCTTAAACGTAAATTCTTGGCAATCTTGTAATGATACAACAGCACACAAAACGAAACCAATTGTCTCATAATTGAGATGAAACTCTATAAAATCATCAGTGCTTTGAATGGTAAACCAATTTGGAATGTCACTTCCAGTGTAAAATATGAAAGCCCCCTGTTTATATTTGCCATATGCCTGCACCAAACAAGTCATCAACTTTTAACCTTCTTAATTGTTACAATTTCTCTTCAAAATTGTAAGAACAATGTTTCTTTTAAAATTGTATTGACTTTAACAGAAAAATAACTAATTTTGCTAATCCAAATCATATATTATTTACAGATTCCAAAAGTTAAAGTTTGAAAAAGATAGTTGACCACCAATTTTGTTTATATTTATTTGATATTAAAATTATCTAGTTTAGACTCAGGGTATTATCTTTACACACACACACACATAGCATTCAAGCTGCTCTTATCATGTAAGACAACCTAGTACTTTGTTAAAAAATTAACTATCGTGTTTATATAATTGATAATTACAGTAATTCCTTCAAAGTGAAATTAAATAATTTGACATTTGCAAAAAACGAGATATAACTTTCCGAAAAAATTTAAAGAAAACCTCTGCTATAAAAAGAATAATCGTTTTTATATCTTATTTAATTAATAAAACAAAGAAAGTAAAAGTGATGAACTTACTTCCAAGGGATCAATCTCATGTATTGCTGTTTCAATCTTCAAGGACTCCTTTTCCATGTCTAATTGTAGTTTGCTACAATTACAGCAATTGAATTCTCTAGAAACACCCCCCCAATCAGACCAAGAAGATGGTAAAACTGATAATGATTCAAGTGAGATGCAATTGTGTGCCCTTATTCTTCGTGTCTTGGGTGGAAGCTCCGGTAAGGATTTAAGCCTCTTGCAACTACTGACATCAAGCTCTAACAACTCAGAGAGGTCTTTGATGCTCACTGGTAGGCTCTCAAAATTGTTTTGGCCAATATATAAATATTTCAATGATTGTAATTGGCCAATATTGTCGGGTAACTCTTCAATATTACAATCCTCCAACCTCATCAAAATCATTGTTTGGAAAACCGATAAATGGAAGAGAGAGATACTTGATTGCTTTTGCATCTTACATCTGGTCAAAACTAAATATTCAAGGTTGATCAAATTGGTTACTGACGTTGTCAATTCTACATCCATCAGTAGAAGTAGCTCCAGAGTTGTTAAATTTTCCAGATCATTCGGCCATCTATCAAGTTTGGAACATTTGGAGAGAGAAAGATATTTAAGAGATTTTAACTCACGAACACTCTCTGGTAATCTCTCAAGCCTTGAACAATTTTGAAAGCTCAATTTTTCTAGTCTAAATAGATGCTCTATAGATATCAATTCTTTTATCGCAGTTCCATCTAAATATAGCTCTTCAACTGTACAGGGGAGATATGGAACTGTTTTGAGATTTGAGCAATAGGAGAGATTAATTTCTCGAAGTGATTTGCAATGAACACTAATTGGAAGATTACCAATGCCTTCACAGCCTTCTAGATTCAGGATAACAAGTTTATGGAGATTTTGGATTGATGAGAAATTGTCAAGCAAATTTGTACAACCTTCTAGAATCAAGCTCTCAAGATTTGGCATGAGTGAAAAATCTGGCATTCTACGTAGATGCTCAGAGTGATAGAGGTTAATATGTTTCAAATTAACAAGTTCCTGTATTAAAAAAAAAAAAAAAAAAACAATTAAAACAGCATACATAACATGCATATATTTACAATTTAAAGCAAATAAAATAGCAATATGTAAGTTAACATATACCTGGTTACCAGTCCAAAGTTCTTTAACTTTGCTATTAGGCATGCGAAATTCAACAAGGTTCCTTGGATTAAAATTTGGTGGCAATGATTTGGCAGGATATCCATACCAGCAAAAGTACCTTAGCTCAGAGAAATCATATTTAAGGACCTCAAAGCCATGGACCTTCTTTTCACCCCTGGAGCTAATTTTTTTCAAGAATCTTAAGATAAAGCACAATACAGAGGAATCAGATTCAGGCACCTTCTTTTCATGTTGAGACCCATAAAATTCCAAGAATCTTAGATTTTGCATGTTGTCGAAAGCTTTAGGATTTAAATGCAGCAACTCTGTTACTTTGGACAAATCCAAGTGTATGCTTCGAATTGCTTTGGTTCCCTGATAATGAGGAGCAAAGTGATCAAAAGTCAATTTCAAAATACATCAATTCGTTAGTATTTTAAATTCAAATAACATGTATCTTATCTTTTCAACTTTCTCATGTCTAAAGTAGAACTAAAAAATTAGTGTTTTGACTCTTACCTTATTATTCTTCAATACTTTAACGATGTCATCGTGATTCCACAAACGACTTCGTTTGCCAAGATTATAAGTTGATTCTTGCTGAACAATTTTTTTACCCATTTCTTGAAGTAAATCATGCATTCCTATGGTGCCAAATGATTCAGTTATTAGAAGAGACCTTTCAATGAGAACACTTATACAAATATGAGAGTCGAAGTCATCAGCATTCAAGATTGCTTCTACACGATCTCTTTGATAACCTTTAAAGAAACATGCAATATCCAAAAATACAACCTTCTCTTCATCACTTAATCCATCATAACTTATTTTTAACACCTCACAGATATCCTTAAAACCCTTGTTTTCCGAGTTTATTAGTGCACTTTCCCATTCTTTCTTTGTCCTCTCGAATAGAGAGGCGCCTAAAACTTTCAGAGCCAGTGGAAGACCTTCACAACACACTACTACTCTTTTTGATAGCCCAAAATAATCTTCTGGTGGCCTGTTTTCTTTGAAGGCATGTAGGCTAAAAAGTTGAAGAGCATTATTAAAACATAATTTTTGCAACTCGTAGATACCATCCTCAGGCACTCCACAATAATTTAGCACGTGTCTATCTCTTGACGTTATGATTATTCGACTTTCTGAATACAAGTATTCAAAAGTTTCATTTACAAAATCAGTTTGTTTTTCATTTGCAGTCACATCATCAAATACAATCAGAACTTTTTTGTTGTTAAGCCTTCGTCTTGAAAAGATGGATACAATATTAGAATGCAAATCCCCTAAAACTTCATCACGACGTTTTTGGAGGATCTTATTTAATCCTTTGCTTGTCTTTGGTTCTTCTCCAAAATTTTCAATAAACCAAGAAGCTTCAAACTGATTTGAGATCTTTGTGAACACAGCAGAAGCAAGAGTAGTCTTACCAATGCCCCCCATGCCCCAAATTCCCACGATGCAATTCGAACATAATAAATTTTCAATCTTTTTGATCGATGAATCTAGTCCAACTAGATTCTTGGTGTGACTTGTTTTAGAGCCATCATTGTAGAGTCGACCCAATTTTTCCAAGATATCACCCACGATCTTCTTTACAAGTAATGCCTCATTCCTAAGAAAAAAGTAAATAATAAATAAATTAAATACTAAAAACAAAATAAGGAAATATAAGATAACTATAATTCTTTTCTGTTTCTTTTGACTGTTCGTTGAACAAAAATTATTCGAATGTAAGGCTGGCATACTGAAGAGCTGTTTCACGGAAAAATGAATTAATATGCAATTATCATTAAATGACATCATATTTAGAAAACAATTAGCAATCATCCAATAAAAAAATTAATATTAATGTATTTACAGTGAGATAAAGAGTAGGTACTGTCTATAGAAAGATTAAAGAAAAAATATTTCTAGAGGCTTTATTTGAAATATCAATCTGTAGTAAATTTGAAAAAGAAAATAAAATAAAAATGAAAGAAACTGCTGAAAGTAAGATTACTAGGTAAAAGACATTGATAAATAAATTTACAGTTACCCGTAGTTCTTTGAATCAAAACCAGATAGGTTGGCTGCAACCCCCAAAGCAGTCCTCCATCTCTCTGAATCATTTTTAAAACGCTCTTCAAGCTTAGAAAATGCTTTCCCAAAATCCCCCTTTTGACGCCTGACATCTGATGGATCCACCTCAGAGAAGATCGGGATTACAATCTGACCATACTTGTTCTTACATTCAAGTATCTTTTCAAGTTCCTTGAGACACCAGCTCGAGGAAGCGTACCCTTTAGAGAAAATGATAACCGAGATCTTTGATTGTTCAATTGCTTGCAAAAGAGATGGAGAAATTTCTTCTCCTCTGACAAGGTTATCATCAATGAAAGTTTCGATTTCTGCACGACAAAAGGCATCATATAGATGGCTGGTAATCTTTTTCCGGGTGTCCAGACCATGGAAACTAAGGAAAACCTCATACTCTAGTTTAGGAGTAATGGAAGAAGAAGAAGAAGCCATTAACTGAAACCGATGAGAGGCATTTGACATTAACAAAGACCGCTAAATTAAATATCACATAATTCAATTTGCCACTCCCTTCTCCACGTACCGTAACAATCTTCCACCACAAACAGCCTATTAAAATTTTTATTTAATAATTCAATTAGTTGAGATTAAATTTTAAAATGTTAGGTGTCATTGCTACACTAATTTAATATTATGATCTTTATCTTCTACAGTACTTCAACCCAAAACCTTGAACTTTTAAAGGGATTAGGTAAGAATAAATTTTATAACACTAACTGTTATTGTCAACAAAAAAAAATTATGATGTTTATCGTCTGCTTTACTTCTCTTTTTACTTAAATTTATTGATCCTTGTAATAGTTCCTGGCCAGGCATTGATTTTACGAGGCCTACTCATATAACATATATTAACTGTTAAAGCTTTTTCAATGATTTATATATATATATAGATCGAAGTATTCATATAATACGTGTTGCAACAACTTGTTATTTCTAGTGGATTCGAATAAAGAATCTCGTCTGCCTCATATGTAGAGTTTCAATTCAGAAACCTAAACCCTTTTTCTATTCTACAAAAAGCTTAATGGCTAATCAGTACACCTACCCCAACACCTAACTAAGTTTAACGCGTCTTCTCCAATATCTGTCTAAGCATCACAAATTCAAAAGAACTTGCTTTCAATACACATTTGTCAAACCCATGTGATTTCAGCTGACTAGCCTTCTTTATGTATTATTATTGTAGGAGCCATGTGCAACGCACTTAGCCTAAGTTTCCCAGGAAAATGCGCTGTCATTCTCCTTTTGACATTGACATTTTGAGCCGTGAACATTGGGCTACCTTTTAATTTCTCTTCTGTTTTATTTTTCAAGCAAGTTGACTTGCCTGCTTCTCGGATTAAGTGTTCACTTGTAATTAAATGGGCAGTAATATAATTGATTAATAAAGGGACTTTTATGTCTTTTGTGGCAGGGCCAACAAGTCAATTTTTTAGTCAGATATTTTAATAACCTTAGTCTATAAACCAAGGTTATTCTAATCGATAGAATTCGAGAGAATTCTACCCAATTATTCATCTTTTTTTTCTCCTTTCTTTGCTAGAGTTTATTGTGTTGTGAGAAAACTCTCATATTTTTTTAGATCTTGAGCTAGTTTTGATGACATCTTTGGTTGTGTTTTTCAATTATTACTTTATATAAATTAAAATGTTTTTGTATTCTATGTTGTAATACCTTGTTATTTTAGTGGATTCAATTAAAGCATCTCCTGTTAGTTTTGGATTCAGAAAGCCAAATTCTTTTAAACATGTTTAATTTTTTTTATTCTCACAACTAATTATCAAACAAGATTAAGCAGACTAAAATAGATTAAATCAACCATAATATCAATCCAACAACCAAATGAAAAATATAGTTATACAGTAAAAAAAAAAAAATTCAAAAGAATTCTTATCAATAACCATTCTAAAAGTTACAAAAAAATCATGGACAAATATAGAACACATTCTATCTCAACACAAGCATTTATTAGAAATCCTGAGGTCTTCAACAGTCTTCTGATTTTTTCAAGCTAAACTATAGAACACAGTCTTCATTTTTAATTCAAACACCAGAAGACAATTCCAGGATCCCAATTGGAATTCAGGTTGTTAATCCTTATCCAGAATTGTCAAAGTATTGTCAAATAATTATATGGAAAGGTATACAAGGTTCCTATTAGTACCAAATACAAAACTAGATTAGGAAATTCATTTTACTCTTTTACCACAAAATAAGCATAATTTAATGACCACAAAATCATGTATATGCCTGCTTTTAGATATATCTGTAGACTGCAGAAAACTTTAAAGCAGTAAGTTCTTTTAATCTTAAATGCAAGAAGTATAGATGGTCTCACATGATGAATTGTTCATTATATTTTAGGATTTCTTCGTTCATGACAATAATTTAAATTCTGAAAACAAATTGTCTTAGTGTTGAATAGATATTTATTCTATTTGAGAGTGGAAGTATAGTTGTACTACTACTCATGTTCCGATAAAATCAAACTCCTAAATATATAGAGATCATAATTCTAAAAATAATCAATTAATTCAATAAGAATCCATAGTAGAATTAGCAATCGAGATAACCTGAAACTCTTCTAACAAAGAGGAGGCCTGAAAATTACAAGATAGTAAACCCAAACAAGTGAAACGCATATCAAATCATTTATAAAATAATGTGCTTGATTGATTATAAGTGTCACACACCAACTTCAAGCAGCCTAGTGGTAACATGTGGAGTCACAAAGTAGAAACTAATCCTTAAAAGGATTGGACATCTCTGGATAAATATAAGTTACTCTCAAAAGACATACAGATATAAAAAATTTTCATATCAAATATAAACACACACATAAAACATAGATAATTGAAAAAAAAAAATGAAGCATAGATATCCAAAATGAGTTTAAGAAAAAAAAATTACATCTGTAAATTAAAAAAACACTATCAATTAAAAAAAGCAAGGATTAAAAGTCTTATATAAGTCAATGAAAAACACTAAAACCAGGTTCATGATATACATTTCTACTTCTTGAATATCTCTATCATTAGATAAACAAATAAGGAATTAAAGAAAGAATCAAAGAAAAATAGTGTAAGAATAGAGAGAAACCACAAATTTGTCGCAAATTTGTTACTTAGCATTGTATTTAATTACAAAAGATTGTATATATTTACAATTTCTCAGGACGCCTGTAGCTGCTTCAAGAATGTCAGCAATTTAAAGTATGCAGATTATGTTTATAACAACAATATCCATAGATACCTCTGCTCTGGAAATAAAATACAGGCAGTGATGATCTGGAAATAAAATACAGGCTATGGAAATATCCATAGCCTTGTAGGTTTACTTGCTTCTTGTTCGTACTTGTTAGAAGGCAAGAAAGTTCCATGCGAAGTAACCTCTGACTGAAAGTTGAACAAAGGAATTATTTAAATTGGGAATGCAAATAATGTGTCCTCTATTATCAAACCTAGTAGAGTAAATGAAAACAGTTCGAACCTGAGTGCCTAGTTTTCTATCCACCTCCACGATCATAGGTGTTGATGTATTTGGATTGTCATTACTTTCAAAGTTTTCCCCCCCTGTGCCAAGTTGATGAATAGGCTCATAAATTCCTAATCTACTTGGGGTTACAAACTACATTGTTCCAAATGATCGTTCCTTGAAATATCCATCTATAGTAATTTTGAAAAAGTAAATAAAATAAATAAAAAATAAAAGAAACTGCCGAAAGTAAGATTACTACGTAAAAGAAATTGATAAATAAATTTACAGTTACCTATCTTTCTTTGAATCAAAACCAGATAGGTTGACTGCATCCCTCAAAGCTATTCTCCATCTCTGCAACATCTCTGAATCATCCATAAAATGCTTTTCAAGCTCAAAAAATGCTTTCCCAAAATTCCCAATTTAATTCCTGAAATCTGAAGGATCTACCTCACAGAAAATCGGCTTTACGACCTGATCATACTTGTTCTTATATTTAAGTATCTTTTCAAGTTCTTTGAGACACCATCTCCAGGAAGCGTGCCCTTTAGAGAAAATGATAACCAAGATCTTTGAATGTTTTATTGCCTTCAAAAGAGATGGAGAAATTTCTTTTCCTCTGATAAGTTTATCATCAATGAAAGTTCTGCTCTTTTGCAGACAAGAGGCGTCATATAGATAGC
Source organism: Anacardium occidentale (assembly GCA_026122585.1). Lineage (NCBI taxonomy): Eukaryota > Viridiplantae > Streptophyta > Magnoliopsida > Sapindales > Anacardiaceae > Anacardium > Anacardium occidentale. Next base: position 74,637 of record JAJEJH010000963.1, on the reverse strand, counting down.
TGGTATTCTTTTACCGGGTGTCCACACCATGAAAACTAAGGAAAACCTCATACTCTAGTTTAGGAGTAATGGACAAAGAAGAAGAAGAAGAGGAAGCCATTAACTTAGAGTGATGAAAGGCACTTTGCATTAACTAAAACATCACCAAATTGAGTATATGAATTACCAGCCAAGCGGAAAAAAAAAATAATTGAAGCCTCTAGATCAACCAAATTCAAAAAATATATTGTACATAAAATAATTGGCCTTGATTTACGAGTGTCTTACACACTACCTACATTTTTTTAAATCTCTGGATGCCGAGAAAATGCAGAAAAAATGTAGATATTGTTCCATTCCGATTTTTTAACAGCCTAACAGAAAACCAAACATTTTCAACACTAAAAAAACGCGAAGCTTCTAAATCAAAACTACCCCCGGAGCTACTTATACAACAAAAACTTCATCTGGCTCGATTTTCTTACCAGCGAAACAGAAAATAATGGAAGCTTCTAGATTAACCAATTTTAAAATTAAAAAAGAAATGGTCACATTTCGATTTTCTAAAGAGCCAAACGGAAAATTAATCAGACTGAACACTCAAAAACGCGAAGTTACTAAATCAAAACCACCTTATAAGTTAATAATCTACTTATACAACAAAAACGCTGCGTTTGAGCGCCGAGAAAACGCAGAAAGATTCAAAACTAGTAGCCCGTCGGTTCCTTCTAGAAAGGCCAAAAACCGAAAATTCTTGAATCTTCTAAATTTATTAAATAATATATATTCAAGAAAATTAAAATTTAAAAACGAAAACAAGTGAGAAAGAAATAAGTTACGAGAACCAGATTTGAAATGTACCTTGCAGAAATGAGAGCGAAAGACACAAATAAAGCGTTTAAGGCTTTGTTTGAAAGGAGGCTCTGATTGATCTTGTCTTGGGTTTGGATTTGCTGAAAGGAGGTTTTATAAGATAGCGGCAGCTGTTTGAGCTGAGGGGTCTGGGACTTTCGTATATCTCCGCATAAATATACAGATAAACAAGGCCAAAGAACGTGTTCCCTTCCAAGGTGTTCTGAAAGCACAAAATCTTACCCTCTTAGATTTAAAACCCCAACACCCCTTTCATTCATCAAAATTAATAAATAAATTTAACGATTAACAATTAATAGTTAAATATTAACAATCAAAATGGCAGTTTGTATTTTTGGTAAAAAAAATTATAAAATAAAAAAAAATTATAAAAATAAAAAAAATTATAAAAATATTTTAATAAATTTAAAAATATATAAAAAATAAAAAAACAACCATTATTGTCGACAATGTGCTAACATCATCAACCGATCATTTTTAACCATGGTTGATAGTGAAGGTGGTCAGAATTGACAGCCCATAAATCAAGAGATTGTTTCCAATCTCTTAATTCAATTATATTTTTAATAAATTTTTAAAATTCTTTTGAAATGTTTATATTTTTATTCAAATATTAATTTATATTTGTATAATATTTATTTTCTTATAAGAGTAATGTAATTATTTTACCAAAAATATTAAAAGAAATGGACGAAAAATGGTCAAGGGATACGTGTTTGAATTTTAAAAACTTAGAGGTGGCACTTTGTCATTTCATAAAACCTTGGGTGGAAATAGATCCTATAGCCCATAAACAAATATTCTCTAACGTACTAATACATTTGAGGTTCGATCAAAGTAAAATTTGTTAATATATATTTTTAAAATTTGTTTTCATATTATTTATTATTTTACTAAAAAAATAATTTTTTTCATAAAAATTTAATAATTAAGATTGATTTATAATAAAACTAATATTATTTATTAATATTTTAGTAATAAAGATAGTTGTAAAAATCAGAAATAAATTAATTAAAGTAATAAAAATAGATAAACATTATAATAAAAATTACCCCAAAAAAAGTCTTTTAAAATTAATGTTATTTACGTTTATAATAAATATTAATTTATACATAAATTATAATTTATTAATTATATAAAAACACGTCATCAATTATGGGTGAAACCTTAAAATAAAAGGCCAATTAATTCGCTTGACATCAAAATTTTTTGAAGTTTAATATATAAAATATTAATATAATTCCTAGAGTTTTTATTGATACTTATATTTATTATTTCAACTAACCCCTTAAATTTTATTTTTATTTTTTTAATCTTTTATTTTTTTATTTTATTTAAAAAATTATTTATTTAATTTTTTTCTTTTAAAAAATCATATTATGAGTCTGATGTCAATATATTGACATAACTAAAATAATAAACTTATATTTCAAAATTCGTTAAGGGAAAAGTGTTTTGTAATATAATAATTAAACAGATAATATTATATCAATTAAAATAACATTTTTAAAAAATAAATGAAGACTATATTTTAATTATTATTGTGGATGCCCATTTCAAATGTTCATGTTCAAATTCACCTACCCTTGAAGACTATATAAATAATAAGAATCATTTACCCACAAAATAAGTTGTATATAAGGTTTGACCTCAATTATACTAATTTTTTGCTTTGTCAAAAAATTCATATAGTTGTTATTTAAAATAGAATTTTATGTGTTTAAATGATATTAATTAATTTTTTATATATTAAAAAGACACAGTTAAAATTTTAATTGAATATTTGATTTATTTTTTACGAGAAAAAATGATTAGATACAATAAACAATGGTTAGAAGTTTGTTGATTATTATAAATTTTAAATTCACTATTCAACATCGTAATCATATTTTATTGTGTTTAATCATTATTTATCATATTTATGTATATCACTAATTCTGAAGTTAAACATTTTTGACAGCATATACATTTATATATTTACATTATATCACATTTGATTATTTTAATTAGAGTAAATTACATTGTCCCACTAAGATTTAATCTAAATACATTTTTCTACCCTTTGACGAAACAAATAACATTTTATAACCCAACCCAATTTCTATTGATTAAAAAAATGACACTAATTTGACTTTCAAACCCACTCCTTATGCCAATATTTTAATTTTCAACTTATTTTTATAATAATATTATTGTTTCTTACTAATGAAATATCTGATTATTCAAATTGAAAACCAACAACGTTATTTTATTATCTCCCTTCATAACATAACTCGATCTATTTTCAATCTTTATTACATCTCTCTATCACACATTCATATCATTTTTGGTTGCTTCTGCACCATGACTTGATTGATGACAATAGTGATGGTGAGATTCAATAACAACTAAGGTTACAACAGTTTAAATACAAGTTATTAAACCTATTAAATAAGATAAATTATCATATTTATAACGTTTAGGTCTTATCTATAAAAGTATTATTTTTAAATTTTTTTAAAATTTATTAATTTATAATGAAATTATTAATTTACATTTATATTGTTAATTGTTTATAATTCTTTTTAGTAAGAAAGTTATTTTTATCATTAAGGGATGAAAATGTTTTTTAAGACAATCCTTGAGTGGAAAATGTAATTTATATTTCACCAAACTTATATAAATGCACCCCAACTTATTTATATTAAAAATCTTGATAAATATGTGAGATCAAAGAGAAACAAAATAATTAGGAATAAAAAAAACGAAATAATTAGGAATAAAATAGAAAAATATAGTTTAAGGCTTTTTTTAAAACATTTTTATATATTATGTATTTGACTCATGAATCGATATAAAATTATTGGTTTAATCATTAATCAACCCAGATTAAAGATTTTGACTGAATCAATCATACTAGTAAGTTTAATCCATATTTTAAAATTATAATTTTTGTGTTAAAATAGATTATAATAAATAGAATCCTTTTTTTTAAGAACTTACCAATTGTGTTTAAAACCTAAATTATATTAATAAAAAATCAATGGTCAATTTAGTCTAGATCAAAGTTCAAATTCATTTTAATTATTAAATTAATTTAATTTGGACTTAAATCGAATAAATCGTATCAAGTCACGATCTAACTATCAAGTTAAACTCATCTGACCGTTAAATACATTTAATAAACTTAAAAAAAAACATGAATAAGTCTCTTTTTTAAAGATAATGAAAATAATTTCATAAGAATGTATGACCGTGTTCACAAATAGAAGTTATCATTATCTATCAAATTGAGATTAAATTTATGATTATTATGTTTTTAATTTACTTAAAATATGAATAAATTTTAAGAATCATATTTTTGAATTATAAATATTTAAATTCATTGAATGTATCATCTCTCTTAATCTTATAAACACGAAAAAGTAATCCAAATTTGCACTTATCCAAATTCCTAGATTAATTTAAAAAAAAAAAAACTTACTAAATCAAGACAAACTATGTTAACACCACGTAGCTTTTTTACTTCACGTTTATCAAAAATTTGAAACCTTAAAAATACACGTTTTATCTATTCAATAAGGAGGGTCTACCCAATTACCACACCAACCAACCCTTTATTTTTATGAGTAATGTGATGCAATGGTTGTTTGTGTATAGTAGATTGATTTATTTGTGGATGAACTCTATTTAATTAAAAATGAAATCCATATATTAACCAACCCAATTTTGGAGAAAAAGTGACTAATTCTTTTTGAGGTGCTCGTTTAGTTTTATTCTTTTTAGAAATATTATTATTATTAAAGATTACATTATTTAAAATTGTCAAATTATTAATAACTTTTTTTGTAAAAATAAAGTTTTTTTCATCAAAGACATTAAATTTTTATTTTCTTTTATTGAAGGACTAATCTAACAAGTTTTTTTATTACGAATATCAAATTAATTTATTTGCAAACAAAACAAAAAGAAACCAGTTTAATTGTATTAATTTAGTATTTTTAATTAAAAATAAAATAAATTTAATTATTTTAATAAAAAATTTTGAAATTTTAGTCTTTTCAATAAAAAAAGTTAAAAAATTTAATCTATTCAATAAAAAATTACAAAAATTCATTTACTTTAGTAAAAAATATTTGATCTTTTCAATAAAATATAATAATTTAATACATTAAAGTAATAAAATCTTTTATACTTATTTAAATAATAATAACTTTACTAACTTCATTTATTTTTAAATTATTTTTTTCTTATAATATTATACAATTAATGTTTAGATTTTTTTTGCATCTTTACATTGTTTATTAATTTAAGATTTAGAAAACCACCCACATTGACAGATAAAATAGATAATAAAAATAAAATTTTGAAAAAGAAATATCAACGAACGATACCATAAAGTTAGCTTTAATTTTTATCTTAAAGAATTTTGTTAAAAAAATCTAATAATTGAATTTGAGTTAATTTGAGTAGTTGAGTTTAGAATGGTTTAAATTAAATCTACAATAAAATCATTTTATAGTTGAGTTTGAATCCCACCTCGTTAATCTTGAATACAATTTTATTTATATGCAACCTAGGTTGAATATAGCCATATTTATAACATTGGATCACAAAAATATGAGTATATTGAAGACTTTCTTTATCTTTAGATTTTATGCATTTAATATTGGATGATATAAAATAAACAGAAGAATGAATATAAACAATTAAACTAATAAATAAGGATAAATCAAAATAATAATAATATCAAATATTATCAATTGGTCACTATAAATCAAGACCGTGCATCTCAACGCCGCCATATATATAGTTAAGCTTCTCTCAAATTTTTTAGATAAACTTGACTAAGTTTTACCCAAATTTTCTTTCCCATTCCAGTAAACCCTAATCTAGCAAGAGAGGAAGAGCACCTAGTAATTGCCATCTATCTAGGGAGAAAGCACCAACTAGAGAAAGAGAAACTGTTCCATAGCCATCAAGGAAGTGTTTTTTACCTTTGTTTTTTGCTCCATAGTATGTTTTCCTTACTATGATGTATTTTATTGATGATGGTTGTATGTTTGGTGTTTATGTGACTTGTATGAGTGATTTAAAGTAGTAGAATAAGAGATTAATGCATGAAGTGCTTGTTTGGGGAAGTGTTATTGATGTACAGATAACTTTCTAGTGGCCATATAACTTTATAATAAGATAAAAAAGAGGAAATAATGCATCATGAGTATATCATAGCATCTCATGTCAAGTTATTTTCAGAAAAAGGATCAAGGGATCCACTTACATTAGCTTTTAACATTCAGAACCCGATATCCGGGTCAGTAATTAGAGTGAATTCGAAGAGACATCTGTAGGATTTCAGCTTTCTGACTGCGGTCAGATTGATTTACTTTCAGGTTACTGGTCTAAAGACTGGTATGATATATATTTCAACTTATTTGTATTTTGCTGGTCTGGTTCAACCCACATGACCAAAATGTCGAATCCCTGTGTTCATCAGCCTGATCAGCACAGCAAGTATCTTCAGATATATAGAGATTTATATGTATTTCTATTCAGTATGTTCAGTATAGTATGTTTCAATATGGCTTTATACCATGTCATACATCTCATAGCATGGATTATCAATTTAATTCAGGTAATAAGAACAAACGATATTCAGAATAATAAACAAGGAAAATATATGAGTAGTTAAGCCAAGGCCAGGTATGTGTTCAGTTTTGATGCATGTTTGGGTTAGAGGGAAGTAGGAAATGTTTACTGGGTGATTTTATTACTCATTCTTTTCCTTTCTTCCTTTCTTGTAGGTGAGTCAGTTAGTGCGGGTGAGGCTCAGGTAGACTATGGGTGAAGGGAGATGGCTCCAAAGTATTGTACAGAAGGTCTGGTGGGGATTTTCATGTACATATATGTTTTCAAGAATGTCCATATGTTATAAATGTGTATACACATGTACATATAAAGATATATTCGTATAAGTTTCTTTGAAACCCACCATTGTGTTATTAAATGTTTTCAACTTTTGCATGCACGTGTTTTAATGTTAGCAGCAGCTTTCTCATAGGATTCCTGCTGTGTATATTAATTTTTCAGTATACTATTATTATTAAACAAATAAATAAGCACAGGATTTGTTAATAGTGGTATATACAGTAGTGGGTCTCACATTGTAATTAGAAACACAAGTTCACTCTGGGCATTTTTTGATTGTTTGCATGCTTAGGATGCACAAGGAGTTATCATAGAAGCCAGTCCTTTGGTTTGGTTTAAGTTATGGAGGAAAAAAGCAGTTCTTCCTATAAGGCTTAAGGAGGAGTCTGTTCTGGGCATTTGTTCAGTTTTCTTCCTGAACATTGAATGTCTGCTGGCCAGAGCACTATGAAGTGCATAATCAAATTGATTGATATCATTCTTACTAGATATACAAGCCAAGTGATGTCGCTGACACTGTATTGAGGAGAAATCTTTTGGATGAAGACATTTGTCATTAATTTTGTCATGATTTAAAATTTGGGTGGGGTTTTCTTCCACAAAATAATACCACCTAATTTTCTTTTTACTCAGTATTCTTTGGGATGCTATAGCTTGGCTAAATATCGTTTCTTCTATTAGCTTATGTTTTTGTTTTTTTTTTTTTCCTTTCAAACCAAATACTTACTGTGGAAAAAAATAATGCAGTGCTCTGGTATGGACGTTAAGCGTGAAACACAAGCCCCAAAGAGTTTGCAAGGTTTGATTCTAAAACTTGATATTCAAGCATTCAATTTCTTTATTTGTATTATAATTGTTTTAGTTCTTTTAGAGTCCATGTTCCTTCACTTTGTTGATTGAATTCTATATTTGGTGCTTTATTCTTACTAGGAACATGAGCTCGAGGATGAAGATGTTGTTCAAATAATCAAAAAGGTGTGACAGAGGAATATCAAAATTTATCAGCAAATTTCTTGTTGAAATCTGTCAGCAAATTTCTTTATGAAATCTTTTTGTGAAGTTTAGTTCCTATGATGAGACTAGACGGATAGACCAAGAGACAAGCTTCATGTGTAAGTAAGTCATTTTGTAGTCAAGAGCTTGGATGGTGATTCACCTCAATGCTTGGTTAGTATTTTCAAATGTTATCCATTCATTGGCATTTATAAAATTTGAATGTCACATTGTAGAAGCCATAAAGATTACTTATGATAACATTTCTTACATGCAACAAACACTTGAACGATGTTTTTGCATGATTTAATTGGAATATAGCTTTTACAAATCCGTTCATTTTACTTGTTTCAATCATGGATTTGATAACGTTGTTGTACAAATTTATGTTAAGAGTAGCATTAACAGGTTTTATGATATCATAATTCTAAGTACAGTAAAATTATTAAACTTTATCAAGCAAAATTAACCATCTTTGTCATCATTTATTACTATTTTCTAGAGAATATAAACATATAATGATCACGTGTTATCAACATATGATTTTGAATTAAAGAAAAAAAAAAGCCTCAATCACTCATATTTTGATACCAAAATTGGTATTAAATATAAGAGTATATAAACTAAAACTTATAGCAAAATTAAACTATCTTCAAGCATTTCTAACACAAACTTTATCATTATTAGTAGCTTTTAAGCATTGAAGAATTGAGAAAAATCAACCAAAAAAAATAAAGAATATTATCGGTAAAAATAATAAATTGGTATAAAAAAGCTTAAAGAGTTCAATCTTCTTGATAAAAAATAACTATAAATAAAAAATGACGAGAGATTAAATCATTATTCGAACAAATCTTCAACAGAGTATTAAAAATTTTGAGTTTTCATGCAATTAAATTAGAAAAATGATCAATTGTAATTTAAAGCACACTATAATTTAAGAGCTTCAAAACAAAAAAATTAAGAGTTTGCATTGAAAATCCACATAACACATAATTATTTATTAGTAGTCGGTAACACAATCCAATTCCAGGCAAGAAAATCCAGAGAACATCAAGATGACAGTCAAGGGAATTTGTGTCCATTCACACACGAAGTTGTCAGCCCATCATTAGCTTCTGTGCGTGAGATAAAGCTAACCTGAAAGCACACTGAATTGCATTAAAAAAACAGACACTTCAACATTCTGGAATAGACAAGTACAGGGGGTAGAGTATGAATGTAAAGTGCAGAAAGTTAGCTGAGTGGTTCAGAAGGCAATATAAAGTAAGTTTTACCTTGAAACCATTAAACTATTATTCAAGAAGCCACATAAACTATACAAAGAATACCATAGACAAAGTTCCAAGATTGGGAATATAATGAAGATTAGGCAAACAAGAAACTCTAGACCTATAGTCAGTCTCCTTTTTTGACGTCCAAAAATGCCTTTTTTTATCTGATCTCCCACCATTGTGTCAGCACAGATATCAAGTCCAAGGACCTGGGAAGCGACAGTTAAAATTTTAATTTGCATTTGCAAGATACAAATCAACTAAAAAATATATGGTTACAGCTTCAACGAAGAGAAATACCTTTAACACATGATCTGTTTTAAGGGTTGTCTTTTGTCCCTTGACAGAAACTGCCTATTATAACAACCTTCGTCATGAACATTTCATACATGTACCAACGACAAATAGAACAAAACATCAGATTTGAACTAGAAAAATATACTGATACCTTCATATAAGTACCTACTTTAAGACTGTTAAGAAAATAAAGATTCCAAAGCTTCCTTAAATTGAGGTTGCAGAAAAGCTGCAAATTGGAATTAAACATAAAATGGAACATCTCCAGAGAACTACCAAAAACCAATGAACTCATACACAACTAGGCACACTTAAGTAGAGGCACCATCTAGCAAAAGTATCCTACAAAACACTGCATTTATTACAGGAATGGGTGCTTACCTCAGGAGGATAAGTAAATAAGTTGCGTTCTTTTCCTCTGTGTGGATTAATAGCTGCAATATCACATTGAAAACTATATACTTGCCAGAGTCAAGGATAAAAAACAACCGAAATCCACCTCTTACAGAAATAATTAGAGAAGTATCAAATTTCAAAACAAATAGTAAACGTTTCAATTAAGATAACAACCAGGCCAAAAAGTTAACCGAAATCAAATCCAAATGGGACAAATTAAAGAAAACAAGAGAAGGATATAACGGGATACATCCGATCAAAAAATTGCGATTCTCTGGAAACTTCTTTTTGTAAAATTGAGCAACCAACGCAATAACAATGATAATTGATCCCATCAACAACCTAATATTGCTCATTCTCACATCTTCCGCATAACCACAACTGCCAACAATCTATTTCAGCAAGAATAAATTAAAGCAGAACCTCAATTTTTTAAGGAGCTTAAAAAAATTATATGGATATAACAAATGGATCTAGGTTTTTGGATTACCTCAGGAACGGTCTCATCGAGGAGATGTTTGATGGAGTGGTGATCTAAAAGGTTTTCCTTCTTAGGGTTTTTGTTAGCCGTTTAAGATTTGAGCAATTGGAGAGATAAATTTCTCGAAGTGATTTGCAATGATCACTAATTGGAAGATTACCAATGCCTTCGCAGCCTTCTAGAATCAAGAACTCGAGATTTGGCATGAGTGAAAAATCTGGCATTCTACATAGATGCTTAGAGTCGCTGAGATCAATATGTTTCAAATTAACAAGTTCCTGTATATTTATAAAAAAAAAAGAATTAAAACAGAATAAATAACATATATATATTTGTATGCATTGCACTGTAAAATAACCTCATGAATTTTGTACTTGCGTCACATTTTCTGTTAGCATATCTCAACTTGGTAAACGTATGCATTGCACTATAAAATACAATGAATACTTCCATCAATCATAATGATAATAACAATAACAACAAAGGGCTATGATATTTGTACAATTAAATTGATAAATTATAAAAAGTTTTAGTATGTAAAACATCAAAATAATAAAATTTCTATTTTATAGATAAAAGAGTTAATTAAACAAGAGAAGTCGCTGAAAAAAGTTGAAAGAAGATTTAACAAGTTAAAAATTAACCAAATAAAAATAAATTAAATTAAATATGTGAGTCCTCTTACCATGTAAAAGAAAGAACAAAGTGATCACCATTCTTTAGTTAACCAATCTTGTCCACATACTTTAATCAAAGCATCATCTGTGTCATACAACAATCTTACTCCACCTTTTTTCATCCAGCAATTCTCACCTTCCAACCGCAAGTTAAAGCGAACCTTGCTATTCAAATTGTATCTAACCAAGGGATAAAGTCTCACAGCGTAATCAAATCCCAAGAGTACATGATCTGATTGAAAAACCCCTATTTCTTTAAATAAAAGGCAACGGAAATAATGTATTCCTTTAGTAAAAAGGCTAAGTTCAATGTTCTCAATTGTAAGTTCTTGGCAGTCTTGTAATGATACAACAGCACACCAAATGATACCAATTGCGTTTTCACTGAGCGAACCTACCTGAAACTCTATAAAATCATCAGTGCTTTCAAAGGGAAGCCAGTGTGGATTGCCACTTAGCCAATTTGGAATGTCACTTCCAGGGTAACATATAGAAACGTCGTCTATATGGTTTCCCGCTGCCTGCACCAAACAAGTCATCAACTTTTAACCATCTTAATTGTTACAGTTTCTCTTCAAAATTGTAAGAATAATATTCCTTTTAAAATTGTATTGACTTCAACAAAAAAAAAAAAAAAAAACTAATTTTGCTAATCTAAATCATATATTATTTACAGATTCCGAAGGTTTAAGTTTCAAGAAGATAGTTGACCACAAATTTAGTTTATATTTATTTTTATATTCATTTGATATTAAATTTATCTAGTTTAGAAATAGAGTACTATCTTTATACACACACACACACACACATTGCATTTAAGCTGTTCTTATCATGTAAGACAACCTAATATTTCGTTAAAAAATTAAATATATTGTTTATATAATTAATAACTAAAGTAATGCCTTTAAAGTGAAACTAAATACCTATAAAATATGATATTTGCAAATAATGAGATATATAACTTTTTAAACAAATCTTAAAAAAAATCTCTGCTATAAAAAGAATAATTTTTTTTTTTTGTATCTTATTTATTTAATAAAGCAAAGAAAGTGAAAGTGATAAACTTACTCTAAAGCAATACATCTCATGTATTATTCCTTCAAAGAGCTCCTTTTCCATGTCAAATTGTAGTTTGCTGCAATTACAGAAAACAAATTCTCTATTTTCTGTAGTCCGCTTACTACACAAAAAAGATGGTGAAACTGATGATGATTCAAGTGAGATGCAGTTGTGTGCCTTTATGCTTCTTATCTCGCGTGGAAGCTCTGGTAAGGATATAAGACTCTTGCAATTACTTACATCAAGCTCTTTCAACTTAGAGAGGTCTTTGAAGCTCCCTAGTAGGCTCTCAAGCCTTGAACAATTTTTAAGGCTCAAAACTTCTAGTCTAGATAGATGCCCTATTGATATCAATTGTTTTATCGCAGTTTCATCTAGACATAGCTTTTCAATTGTATCCGGGAGATGTGGAACCGTTGTGAGATATAAGCAACCAGAGAAATTAATTTCTCGAAGAGATTTCCAACGAACACTAATTGGAAGATTAACAAGGCCTTTGCAGCCTTGTAGATTCAGGATAACAAGTTCAGAGAGATTATATATAGATGAGAAACCGTCAAGCAAATTTGTACAACCTTCTAGAATCAAGCTCTCAAGATTTGGCATGAGGGAAAAATCTGGCATTCTACGTAGACGCTTAGAGTCACTAAGGTCAATATGTTTCAAATTAACAAGTTCCTGTATTAAAAAAAAAAAAAAAGAATTAAAACAGCATCCATAACATGCATACATTTACAATTTAAAGCAAATAAAATAGTAATATGTAAGTTAACAAATACCTGGTTACTAGTCCAAAGTTCTTTAACTTCGCTATGACGCATGCGAAGTACAACTAGGTTCTCTGGATTAAAATTTGGTGGCAATGATTCTGCAGAATATCCATCCCAGCAAAGGTACCTTAGCTCACAGAAATCAAATTTAAGGCTCCCAAAACCATGCACCTTCTTTTCACCCCTGGAGCTATTTTTTTCCCAGAATCTTGAGATGAGACTATTTTCTTTCCAGAATCTTGAGATTAAGCCCCATGCAGAGGAATCAGATTCAGGCACCTTCTTTTCATGCTGAGACCCATAAATTTCCAAGAATCTTAGGTTTTGCATGTTGTCGAAAGCTTTAGAATTTAAATGCAGCGACTCTGTTACTTTGGACAAATCCAAGCGTATGCTTCGAATTGCTTTAGTTCCCTGATAATAATGAGCAAAGTGATCAAAAATCAATTTCAAAATACATCAATTCGTTAGTATTTTAAATTCAAATAACATGTATCTTATTTTTTCAACTTTCTCATGTATAAAGTAGAACTAAAAAATTAGTGTTTTGACTCTTACCTTATTATTCTTCAATACTTTAACGATGTCATCGTGATTCCACAAACGACTTCGTTTGCCAAGATTATAAGTTGATTCTTGCTGAACAATTTTTTTACCCATTTCTTGAAGTAAATCATGCATTCCTATGGTGCCAAATGATGTTATTAGAAGAGACCTTTCAATGAGAACACTTATACAAATATGAGAGTCGAAGTCATCAGCATTCAAGATTGCTTCTATACGATCTCTTTGATAACCTTTAAAGAAACATGCAATATCCAAAAATACAACCTTCTCTTCATCACTTAATCCATCATAACTTATTTTTAACACCTTATGGATATCCTCATAACCATTGATTTTCAAGTTTTTTAGTGCACTTTCCCATTCTCTCTCTGTCCTCTTGCACAGATGGTCACCTAAAACTTTAAGAGCCAATGGAAGACCTTTACAACATGCTACTATTCTTTTTGATAACTCATTGTAATTTTCTGATGGACTCTCTTCTTTAAAGGCATGTAGCTTAAAAACTTGAAGAGCTTCATGAATATCTAACTCTTTCATCTCGTGTATGTGATGATGCACTCCGCAATTTGTTAGCACACGTTTATGCGTTGTCGTTATGATGATTCGACTTTCTGAATCCAAGCAACGAAAAATTTCC
>JAJEJH010000963.1:0-60712 GCA_026122585.1 Anacardium occidentale | reverse complement strand
AAAAATTATTATATTATGAGTCTGATGTCAATATATTGACATGACTAAAATAACAAACTTATATTTCAAAATTCACCAAAAGAAAAGTGTTGTGTAATATAATAATTAAAAAGATAATATTATATCAATTAAAATAACATTTTTAAAAAATAAATGAAGACTATATTTTAATTATTATTGTCGATGTCTATTTCAAATGTTCATGTTCAAATTCACTACCCTTGAAGACTATATAAATAGTAAGAATCATTTACCAACAAAATAAGTTGTATATAAGGTTTGACCTCAATCATACTAATTTTTTGCTTTGTCAAAAAATTCATATAGTTGTTATTTAAAATAGAATTTTATGTGTTTAAATGATATTAATTAATTTTCTATATATTAAAAAGACACAACTAAGATCTCAATTGAATATCTAATTTATTTTTTACGAGGAAAAATGATTAGATACAATAAACAATGGTTAAAAACTTGTTGATTATTATAAATTTTAAAATCACTATTCAACACCGTAATCATATTTTATTGTGTTTAATAATTATTTATCATATTTATGTATATCACTAATTCTGAAGTTAAACATTTTTAACGGCATATACATTTATATATTTATATTATACCACATTTGATTATTTTAATTAGCGTAAATTACATTTTCCCACTAAGATTTAATCTAAAAGCATTTTTCTACCATTTGATGAAACAAATAACATTTCATAACCAAAACCAATTTCTGTTGATTAAAAAAATGACACTAATTTGACTTTCAAACCCACTCTTTGTGCCAATATCTTAATTTTCAACTTATTTTTGTAATAATATTATCGTTTCTCACTAATGAAACATCTGATTATTCAAATTGAAAACTAACAACGTTATTTTATTATCTCCCTTCATAACATGACGCGATCTCTTTTCAGTCTTTATTGCACCTCTCTATCACGCACTCATGTCATTTTTGATTGCTTCTGCACAATGACTTGATTAATGACAATAATGATGGTGAGATTCAATAATAGCTAAGGTTACAACAGTATAAATACAAGTTATTAAACCTATTAAATGAGATAAATTATCATATTTATAACGTTTAGGTCTTATCTATAAAAGTATTATTTTAAATTTATTTATATCGTTAATTGTTTATAATTCTTTTTAGTAAAAAAGTGTTATTTTTATCATTAAGGGATGAACATGTTTTTTGAGACAACCCTTGAGTGGAAAATGTAATTTATATTTCACCAAACTTATATAAATGCACCATAACTTATTTATATTAAAAATCTTGATAAATATGTGAAATCAAAGAGAAACAAATTAATTAGGAATAAAAAAGAAAAATATAGTTTAAGGCTTTTTTTAAAACATTTTTATATATTATGTATTTGAGTCATGAATCAATATAAAATTATTGGTTTAACCCATATTTTAAAATTATAATTTTTGTGTTAAAATAGAACGTAATACGTAGAATCTTTTTTTAAGAACTTACCAATTGTGTTTAAAACCTAAATTATATTGATAAAAAATCAATGGTCAATCTAGTCTAGATCAAAGTTCAAATTCATTTTAATTATTAAATTAATTTAATTTGGACTTAAATCGAATGAATCGTATCAAGTCATGATCCAACTATCAAGTTAAACTCATTTGACCGTTAAATACATTTAATAAACTTTAAAAAAAAAACATGAATAAGTTTCTTTTTCAAATATAATGAGAATACTTTCATAAGAATGTATGACCGTGTTCACAAATGAAAGCTATCATTGTCTATCAAATTGAGATTAAATTTATGATTATTATGTTTTTAATTTACTTAAAATATGAATAAATTTTAAGAATCATATTTTTGAATTATAAATATTTAAATTCATTGAATGTATCTTCTCTCTTTGTCTTATAAACACGAAAAAGTAATCCAAATTCGCACTTACCCAAATTCCTAGATTAATTTAAAAAAAATAAAAATAAAACTTACTACATCAAGACAAACTATGTTAACACCACGTAGCTTTTATACTTCACGTTTATCCGAAATTTGAAACCTTAAAAATATTATTATTATTTTTGAGGTGCTCGCTTAGTTTTATTCTTTTTAGAAATATTATTATTATTAAAGATTACATTTTCTAAAATCATCAAATTATTAATAACTTTTTTAGTAAGAATAAATTTTTTTTCATCAAAGATATTAAAATTTTATTTCTTTGATAGAAGGACTAATCTAACAATTTGTTTATATTAAAAATACCAAATTAATTTCTTTGAGAACAAAATAAAAAGAAACCAGTTTAATTGTATTTATTTAGTATTTTTAATTAAAAACAAAATAAATTTAATTGTTTTAATAAAAAATTTTGAAATTTTAGTCTTTTCAATAAAAAAAGTTAAAAAATTTAATCTATTCAATAAAAAATTACAAAAATTCATTTACTTTAGTAAAAAATATTTGATCTTTTCAATAAAATATAATAATTTAATACATTAAAGTAATAAAATCTTTTATACTTATTTAAATAATAATAACTTTACTTTAACTTCATTTATTTTTAAATTATTTTTTTCTTATAATATTATACAATTAATGTTTAGATTTTTTTTTGCATCTTTACATTGCTTATTAATTTAAGATTCAGAAAACCACCCATATTGACAGATAAAATAGATAATAAAAATAAAATTTTGAAAAGGAAATATCAACGAACGATACCATAAAGTTAACTTTAATTTTTATCTTAAGGAATTTTGTTAAAAAAATCTAATAATTGAATTTGAGATAATTTGAGTAGTTGAGTTAATTTGAGTAGTTGAGTTTAGAATGATTTAAATTAAATCTACAATAAAATTATTTTATAGTTGAGTTTGAATCTCACCTCATTAATCTTGAATAAAATTTTATTTATATGCAACCTAGGTTGAATATAGCCATATTTATAACATTGGATCACAAAAATATGAGTATATTGAAGACTTTCTTTATCTCTAGATTTTATGCATTTAATATTGGATGATATAAAATAAACAGAAAATGAATATAAACAATTAAACTAATAAATAAGGATAAATCAAAATAATAATAATATCAAATACTATCAATTGGTCACTATAAATCAAGACCGTGCATCTCAGTGTTGCCATATATATAGTTAAGCTTCTCTCGAATTTTTTAGATAAACTTGACTAAGTTTTACCCAAATTTTCTTTCCCATTCCAATAAACCCTAATCTAGCAAGAGAGGAAGAGCACCTAGTAATTACCCATCTATCTAGGGAGAAAGTAGCAACTAGAGAAAGATAAACTGTTCCATAGCCATCAAGGAAGTGTTTTTTACCTTTGTTTTTTGCTCCATAGTATGTTTTCCTTACTATGATGTATTTTACTAATGATGGTTGTATGTTTGGTGTTTATGTGACTTGTATGAGTGATTTAAAGTAGTGGAATAAGAGATTAATGCATGAAGTGCTTGTTTGGGGAAGTGCTATCGATGTACATATAACTTTCTAGTGGCCATATAAGTTTATAATAAAATAAAATAAGAGGAAATAATGCATCATGAGTATATCATAACATGTCATGCCAAGTTATTTTCAGAAAAAGGATCAAGGGATCCACTTATATTAGTTTTTAACATTCAAAACCCGATATTCTGGTCAGTAATTAGGGTGAATTCGAGGAGACATCTGTGAGATTTTGGCTTTCTGACTGCGGTCAGATTGGTTTACTTTCAAGTTACTGGTCTAAGGACTGGTATAATATATATTTCAACTTATTTGCATTTCGCTGGTCTGGTTCAACCCACATGACCAAGATGTCGAATCCCTATGTTCATCAGCCTGATCAACACAATAAGTATCTTCATATATATAGAGATTTAGATGCATTTCTATTCATTATGTTCAGTATAGTATGTTTCAATATGGCTTTATACCATGTCATACATCTCATAGCATGGATTATCACTTTAATTCAGGTAATAAAAACAAACGATATTCAGAATAATAAACAAGGAAAATATATGAGTATTTAAGCCAAGGCCAGATATGTGTTCAGTTCTGATGCATGTTTGGGTTAGAGGGAAGTAAGAAATGCTTACTAGGTGATTTTATCACTCATTCTTTTCCTTTCTTCTTTTCTTGCAAGTGAGTCAGTTGGTGCGGGTGAGGCTCGGGTAGACTATGGGTGAAGGGAGATGGCTCCAGAGTATTGTACAGAAGGCCTGGTAGGGATTTTCATGTACATATATGTTTTCAAGAATGTTCATACATTATAAATGTGTATACACATGTACATATAAAGATATATTCGTATAAGTTTCTTTGAAACCCACCATTGTGTTATTAAATGTTTTCAACTTTTGCATGCACGTGTTTTAATGTTAGCAGCAGCTTTCTCATAGGATTCCTGCTGGTTATATCAATTTTTCAGTATATTATTATTATTAAACAAATAAATAAGCACAAGATTTGTTAATAGTGGTATATACAGTAGTGGGTCCTATATCGTAATTAGAAACACAAGTTCACTCTGGGCATTTTTTGATTGTTTGCATGCTTAGGATGCACAAGGAGTTGTCATAGAAGCCAGTCCTTTGGTTTGGTTTGAGTTATAGAGGAAAAAAAGCAGTTCTTGCCTACAAGGCTTAAAAAGGAGTCTGTTTTGGGCATTTGTTCAGTTTTCTTCCTGAACATTGAATGTCTGCTGGCCAGAGCACTATGAAGTGCATAATCAAATTGATTGATATCATTCTTACTAGATATACAAGCCAAGCGATGTCGCTGACACTGTATTGAGGAGAAATCTTTTGGATGAAGACATTTGTCATTAATTTTGTCATGATTTAAAATTTGGGTGGGGTTTTCTTCCATAAAATAATACCATCTCATTTCCTTTTTACTCAGTATTATTTGGGATGCTATAGCTTGGCTGAATATCGTTTCTTCTATTAGCTTATGTTTTTGTTTTGTTCTTCTTTTCTTTTTTTTCCTTTCAAACCAAATACTTACTGTGGAAAAAATAATACAGTGCTCTGGTATGGAGGTTAAGCGTGAAACACAAGCCCAAAGAGTTTGCAAGGTTTGATTTTAAAACTTGATATTCAAGTATTCAATTTCTTATTTGTATTATAATTGTTTTAGTTCTTTTAGAGTCCATGTTTTGTCACTTTGCTGATTGAATTCTATATTTGGTGCTTTATTCTTACCAGGAACATGAGCTCGAGGATGAAGATGTTGTTCAAATAATAAAAAAGGTGTGATAGAGGAATATTGATATCTATCAGCAAATTTCTTGTTAAAATCTGTCAACAAATTTCTTTATGAAATCTTTTTGTGAAGTTTAGTTCTTGTGATAAGACTAGACAGATAGACCAAGAGACAAGCCTGATGTGTAAGCAAGCCATTTTGTAGTCAAGAGCTTGGATGGTGATTCACCTTAATGCTTGGTTGGTATTTTCTAATGTTATCCATTCATTGGCATTTATAAAATTTGAATATCACATTGTAGAAGCCATAAAGATTACTTATGGTAACATTTCTTACATGCAACAAACACTTGAATGATGTTTTTGCATGATTTAATTGGAATATAGCTTTTACAAATCTGTTCATTTTACTTGTTTCAATCATGGATTTGGTAATGTTGTTGTAAAGATTTATGTTAAAAGTAGCATTAACAGGTATCGTGATATCATAATTCTAAGCACGATAAAATGATTAAACTTCATCAATCAAAATTAACCATCTTCGTCATCATTCATCACTATTTTCAAGAGAATATAGACATATAATGATCACGTGTCATCAACATATGATTTTGAATTAAAGATAAAAAAAATGCTCAATCACTCATATTTTGATATCAAAATTGGTACTAAATAAAACTTATAGCAAAATCAAACTATCTTCAAGCATTTCTAACACAAACTTTATCATTATTAGTAGCTTTTAAGCATTGAAGAATTGAGAAAAATCAACCAAAAAAATAAAAAATATTATCGGTAAAAA
Organism: Anacardium occidentale; assembly: GCA_026122585.1. Classification (NCBI taxonomy): domain Eukaryota; kingdom Viridiplantae; phylum Streptophyta; class Magnoliopsida; order Sapindales; family Anacardiaceae; genus Anacardium; species Anacardium occidentale. The sequence goes on along the minus strand of JAJEJH010000963.1, from coordinate 54,704 downwards.
TAATAAATTGATACAAAAGAGCTTAAAGAGTTCAATCTTCTTGATAAGAAATATCTATAAATAAAAAATGACTAAAGATTAAATCATTATTCGAACAAATCTTCAACGGAGTATAGAAAATTTTGAGTTTTCATGCAATTAAATTAGAAAAATGATCAATGGTAATTTAAAGCACACTATAATTTAAGAGCTTCAAAAGAAAAAATATAAGAGTTTGCATTGAAAATCCACATAACACATAATTATTTATTAGTAGTCGGTAACACAATCCAATTCCAGGCAAGAAAATCCTTAGAACATCAAGATGACAGTCAAGGGAATTTGTGTCCATTCACATGCCAAGTTGTCAGCCCATCATCAGCTTCCGTGCGTGAGATAAAGCCAACCTGAAAGCACACTGAATTGCATTAAAAAAACGGACACTTCAACATTCTGGAATAGACAAGTACAGGGGGGTAGAGTATGAATGTAAAGTGCAGAAAGTTAGCTGAGTGGTTCAGAAGGCAATATAAAGTAAGTTTTACCTTGAAACCATTAAACTATTATTCAGGAAGCCACATAAACTATATAAAGAGTACCATAGACAAAGTTCCAAGATTGGGAATATTGAAGATTAGGCAAACCAGAAACCCTAGAAATGCGGACATATCCTCTGGATTTTGTATTTATATCACATTTTCTGTCAACAAATTTCAATCTGGTAAACATATGCATTGCACTGTAAAATACAATGAATATTTCCATCAATCATAACGATTATAAGAATGACAACATAGGCTTATGCTATTTGCACAATTAAATAGATAAATTACAAAAAGTTTTAGCATGTAAAACGTCAAAATAATAAAATTTCTATTATTATAGATAAAAAAAAAAAGTTAATTAAACAAGAGAAATCACTGAAAAGAATTGAAAAAAAGATTTAACAAGTTAAAAATTAACAAAAGAAATAAAATAAATTAAATATATAAGTTCACCTACTATGTAGAAGAAAAGAATAAAGTGGTCACATTTTTTTAGGGTCTAACAATCGCGAATTTGCTATATCTTCTTGCTTCTCTTCTCCAATCATCATATTTGTCATACAACAATCTCACTCCATATTTTTTCACCTTGGCTAAAATCCGGTCATTCTCACCATACAACCGTAACTCAATGCGACTCTTTCTATTCAAATCGAGTCGACGCAAGTCATAAAACGTTGATGTGTAATCAAATCCCAAGAGTACATGATCTGATTGAAGGACCCCTATTTCTTCAAAAAAACTTATAAGAAAAGGGCCATCGCAAACAAGCTCTCCGCCAAGAAAAAAGGAAATTCTAATCTTCTTAAGCGTAAATTCTTGGTAGTCTTGTAATGATATAACAACACACAAAACGTAACAAATTGTCTCATAATTGAGAGGAAACTCTATAAAATCATCAGTGCTTTGAATGGTAAACCAATTTGGAATGTCACTTCCAGGGTAAAATATCACAACCCTCTCTCCATCATATGCCTGCACCAAACAAGTCATCAACTTTTAAACTTTTTAATTGTTACAATTTCTCTTCAAAATTGTAAGAACAATTTTTCTTTTAAAATTCTATTGACTTTAACAGAAAAATAACTAATTTTGCTAATCCAAATTATATATTATTTACAAATTCCAAAGGTTAAAGTTTGAAGAAGATAGTTGACCACCAATTTTGTTTATATTTATTTGATATTAAAATTATCTAGTTTAGACTCAGGGTATTATCTTTACACACACACACACACATAGCATTCAAACTGCTCTTATCATGTAAAACAACCTAGTACTTTGTTAAAAAATTAACTATCATGTTTATATAATTAATAATTACAGTAATTCCTTTAAAGTGAAATTAAATAATATGACATTTGCAAAAAACGAGATATAACTTTCCGAATAAATCTAAAGAAAATCTCTGCTATAAAAAGAATAATCTTTTTTACATCTTATCTATTTAATAAAACAAAAAAAGTAAAAGTGATGAACTTACTTCCAAGAGATGCATCTCATGTATTGTTCTTTCAATCTTCAAGGACTCCTTTTCCATGTCTAATTGTAGTTTGCTACAATTACGACAATCAAATTCTCTACAAACCACCCCCAAATCAGACCAAGAAGATGGTAAAATTGATAATGATTCAAGTGAGATGCAATTGTGCACCCTTATTGTGTGTGTCTTGGGTGGAAGCTCCGGTAAGGATTTAAGCCTCTTGCAATTACGGACAACAAGCATATCCAACTCTGAGAGGTCTTTGATGCTCGCTGGTAGGCTCTCAAAATTGTTTTGGCGAATATCTAAATATCTCAATGATTGTAATTGGCCAATATTGTCGGGTAACTCTTCAATATTACAATTCTCCAGTATTAGATATGTCATATTTTGGAAAACCGATAAATGGAAGAGAGGGATACTCGATTGCTTCTGCACCTCACATCTGGTCAAAAGTAATCCTTCAACGTTGATCGAATTTGTTACTGATGTTGGCAATTCTACATCCCTCAGTAGAAGTGTCTTCAGGGTTGTTAAATTTTCCAAGTCATTCGGCCATCTTTCAAGTTTGGAACATTTGGAGAGAGAAAGATATTCAAGAGATTTTAACTCACGAACACTCTTTGGTAATCTCTCAAGCCTTGAACAATTTTCAAGGCTCAATTTTTTTAGTCTAAATAGATGCTCTATAGATATCAATTCTTTTATCGCAGTTCCATCTAGATCTAGCTCTTCAACTGTACAGGGGAGATATGGAACTGTTTTGAGATTTGAGCAATTGGAGAGATCAATTTTTCGAAGTGATTTGCAATGATCACTAATTGGAAGATTGAAAATGACTTTGCAGCCTCGTAGGCTCAGGAGAACAAGTTTATGAAGATTTCGGATTGATGAGAAATTGTCAAGCAAATTTGCACAACCATTCAGAATCAAGCTCTCAAGATTTGGCATGAGTGCAAAATCCGGCATTCTACGTAGATGCTCAGAGTGATTGAGGTCAATATGTTTCAAATTAACAAGTTCCTGTTTTAAAAAAAAAAATTAAAACAGCATACATAACATGCATATATTTACAATTTAAATCAAACAAACAGCAATATGTAAGTTAACAAATACCTGGTTACCAGTCCAAAGTTCTTTAACTTTGCTATTAGGCATCCGAAGTGCAACGAGGTTCTCTGGATTAAAATTTGGTGGCAACGATTTGGCAGGATATCCATCCCAGCAAAAGTACCTTAGGTCACGGAAATCATATTTAAGGAACTCAAAGCCATGCACCTTCTTTTCACCCCTGGAGACAATTTTTTTAAAGGGTCTAAAGATAAAGCACAATGCAGGGGAATCAGATTTAAGCACCTTCTTTTCATGCTCAGACCTATACAATTCCAAGAATCTTAGGTCTCGCATGTTGTTGAAAGCTTTAGGATTTAAATTCAACTCGGTTACTTTAGACATATCCAAGCATATGCTTCGAATTTTTCTAGTTCCCTGATAATAAGGAGTAAAGTGATCAAAAGTCATTTTTAAAATACATCAGTTCATAAGTATTTAATTTCAAATAACATGTATATTATCTTTTCAACTTTCTCATGTATAAAGTAGAACTAAAAAATTAGTGTTTTGACTCTTACCTCATTATTCTTCAGTACTTTAATGATATCATCGTGATTCCACAAACGACTTCGTTTGCTAAGATTATGGATTGATTTTTGCTGAACAATTTTTTTACCCATTTCTTGAAGTAAATCATGCATTTCTAGGGTGCCAAATGATTTAGTTATAAGAAGAGACCTTTCAATGAGAACACTTATACAAATATGAGAGTCGAAGTCATCAGCATTTAAGATTGCTTCTACAAAATCTCTTTGATAACCTTTAAAGAAACATGCAATATCCAAAAATACAACCTTCTCTTCATGTTTTAATCCATCATAACTTATTTTTAATACCTCATGGATATCCTCACAACCATTGATTTTCAAGTTTTTTAGTGCACTTTCCCATTCTCTCTTTGTCCTCTTGCATAGATGGTCACCTAAAACTTTAAGAGCCAGTGGAAGACCTTTACAATGTTCTACTATTCCTTTTGATAACTCAATGTAATCTTCTGTTGGACTCTCCTCTTTAAAGGCTTGTAGCTTAAACACTTGAAGAGCCTCATGAAAATATAACTCTTTCATCTCGTGTATGTGATGATGCACTCCGCAATTTGTTAGCACACGTTTATCCCTTGTCGTTATGATGATTCGGCTTTCTGAATCCAAGCACCTAAAAATTTCCGTTAAAAATTCCTTTTGTTTTAAATTTGTAGTCACATCATCAAACACAATCAAAACTTTCTTGCGGCTAAGTCTTTGTCCTGGGAAGATGAATCCACCATTGGGATGTAAATCCCCTAAAAGTGCTTGACTGAGTTTTTGGCGTATGTCATTTAGTCCCCCGCTTTTCTCTGATTGTTCTCTAATATTTTCAATGAAATAAGAAGTTTCAAACAGTCTAAAGATTTTGTTGAATATAGCTTTAGCAAGAGTAGTTTTACCGATACCCCCAATGCCCCAAATTGCTACATTGTGAACACCCTTCGTACATAATAAATATTCAATCTCCTCAATCGATGAATCTAGTCCGACTAGGTTCTCGGTCTGAATTGTTGTGGAGTCATAAGAGAATCTTTTCAAGATATCATCCACAATATTCCTTACAAGTGATGCCTCACTCCTGAAAGTAAAAAATGAATAAATTAAATGATACTAAAATTAAATGACCAAAAACGAAATAAAGAAATGTAACATAACTTTAATTCTTTTCTATTTCTTTTAACTGTCAATTGAATAAAAAATTTTATATAGTAAGATTGGGATAATGAAGAACTGTGTCATGACATGAAGGCAAATTCTATCTGATTTGAAAAAAGTTCAATACCGGCAAAAATTATGTATTCAAATATAATTGATCATTACTTTCCATATTGTAAACACTTACAAAACTTATCTATTCTCAAATTCAGTTCATGGAAAAATAAATCAATATGTAATTATCTTTAAATGACATCGAATTTGGACAGCAATTGGCAATCATCCAATAAAAAAAATTTATATCAATGTAGTTACAGTGAGACAAAGAGTAAGTATTGTCTATTGAAAGATTAAAGAAAAATATTTCTACAAGGCCTTATTTTAAGTATGTATTTCGTTCCAAATGATCGTTCTTTGAAATACTCTGTAGTAAATTTGAAAAAGAAAAAAAAAAAAAGAAATTGCTGAAAGTCAGATTATTACGTAAAAGACATTGATAAATAAATTCACAGTTACCTGTGGTTCTTTGAATCAAAACCAGATAGGTTGGCTGCAACCCTCAAAGCAGTTCTCCATCTCTGCAACATCTCTGAATCATCCATAAAACGCTTTTCAAGCTCAGAAAATGCTTTCCCGAAATCCCCAGTTTGATTCCTGACATCTGATGGATCTACCTCATGGAAGATCGGGATTACGACTTGATCATAGTTGTTCTTACACTTAATTATCTCTTCAAGTTCTGTGAGACACCATCTCGATGAAGCGTACCTTTTAGAGAAAATGATAACCGAGATCTTTGATTGTTCAATTGCCTTCAAAAGAGACGGAGAAATTTCTTCTCCTCTGATAAGTTTATCATCAATGAAAGTTCTGATCTTTTTCTGACGAAAGGCTTCATATAGATGGCTGGTAATCTTTTTCCGAGTGTCCAGACCATGGAAACTAAGGAAAACCTCATACTCTAGTTTAGGAGTAATGGATGAAGAAGAAGAAGAGGAAGCCATTAACTGAAAGCGATGAGAGGCAGTTGGCATTAACAAAGGGGGCTAAACTAAAACATCACCTCATTGAGAAATTGAATTGTTAAAAGATCAACACCAACTCATTATTTTATTTGCTTATTTGTTTATTTAGTTTAATAATTGACTAAGTCAATCTATCTATTTGTTTGTTCCTAGTCTTTAGTTGGTTGATTATTTATTCCTAGTCTTTAGCAATTAGAATTATTTGTTGCTAAAATAGTGGAGAGTGTGGAAGAGGTTGATCTCCTGTAAAGCGTATATATATAGGTCTTTCATCTATTAAATAATATCAACCTTGTTCAAAATTAATTCTTCTGTTGATTCTGTGTTCTACATTTGGTATCAGAGCCAGATTATTCCTTGCAGCCCATATATTGTAGTTTCGTAACAATGTCAGATCTTTAAGCTACTGGTGGAATGAGAAAGCTCAATAACAACAATTACAATACATGGTCAACTTGCATAATGTCTTACATGCAAGGACAAGATCTGTGGGAGATTGTTAATGGTAGCGAGGTGACACAACCAGAAACAGAAAATGCAAACGGTACATTGCGGAAGTGGAAGATAAAAGCAGGTAAGGCAATGTTTACTTTGAAGACAACGGTTGATGAGGATATGTTAGAGCATATTCGAGATGCCATAACTCCAAAACAGGTTTGGGCTATATTTGCCAAGCTGTTTTCGAAGAAAAATGATACAAGACTCTAACTCTTAGAAAGTGAATTACTCTCGATAGCTCAACGTGACATGACAGTCACACAATACTTCCATAAGGTAAAGATGCTATGTCGGGAGATTTCAAAATTAGATCCATAAGCTCCAATTAGAGAGACGAGAATGAAGTGGATCATCATTCATGGTCTGAAGTCTGAATATAGAGGCTTTGTTGCTGCTATACAAGGATGGCAAACTCAACCCTCGCTTGTAGAATTCGAGAATTTGCTAGCTGGTCAAGAAGCTTTAGCTAAGCAAATGGATGAAGCTTCCCAGAAGGGTCAAGAGGAAACACTTTATACCAATAAAGGTAGATGAAATTCCAAGCAGTCAAGTTTTAGTGGATCTAAGAAGAATGACGATGAGATAGAAGATCGTCAAGGTGAAGGGAACACTCGTGTAGGGGGAGGTTCAAAGATTTGAAGCCGTGGCAGAAAGTTTGAAGGGCAATGCTTCAACCGTAAAAAAAAAGGAACATGTGGCCAAAAATTATAGGTCAAAGAAAAAGGCTATAGAAAGCAATGTTGTCACTTCTAAGACTGAAGAAGAGTGGGATGTCGAGGCATTTTTTGCTGCAGGAGAAGAAGACAAAGCTCTTACTGCAAAAACATCCAATCGAATTGATTATGAAAAGAATTGGATTGTTGATTCAGGTTGCTCAAATCATATGACGGGAATATGGAAAAGTTGTTGGAATTGTCAAAATACAAAGGAAAACGTGTGGTGATAACAACAAACAACTCAATGCTGCTAATAGCTCATGTTGGTAGTACGATTGTCTCTCCTATATCCAGTAATGATCAGGTGCAACTATAAAATGTTTATCATGTTCCAGGTATAAAGGCAAATCTTCTTTCTATAGCACAATTAACTTCTGCTGGTCATTCTGTCTTGTTTGGCCCATAAGATGTGAAGGTATATCACAACCTTGAGATTAAAGAAGAGCCAATGATGATAGGACAAAGATTAGAGTCAGTCTATATGTTGTCAGCCAAAACTGCATATGCGGACAAGGCGAGGAGGAACGAAACTGCAGACTTATGGCATATGAGGCTAAGTCACATTAGCTACTCCAAGCTAGATATGATGATGAAGAAGTCATTGCTGAAGGGACTTCCCAACATTGCAATAAGAACAGATACGGTGTGTGAAGGCTGTCAGTATGGAAAAGCACATCAATTGCCATACGAAGAATCCAAATTTAAAGCAAATGAACTATTAGAGTTAATCCACTCTGATATGTTTGGGCCTATTAGACAAGCTTCCATTGGCGGAATGAAGTACATGATGACTTTCATTGATGATTTTTCAAGATATGTGTGGGTTTATTTCATGAAGGAAAAATCTGAGACTCTTTCAAAGTTCAAAAATTTTAAAGAGGAAGTGGAAGTTGAGGTTGATAAAAGAATTCATTGTTTATGTACCAATAATAGGGGTGAGTACACCTTAGATGAGTTTTCAAATTTCCTTCGAAAATGCAGAATAAGCCATCAATTCACATGCTCTAACACACCGCAGCAAAATGGTGTGGCGGAAAGAAAGAACAGGCACCTAGCTGAAACATGTCATAGTATGCTTCATGCAAAAAATGTTCCAGGACGTTTTTGGGCAGAAACAATGAAGAAAACTGCATTTGTGATCAACAGGCTTCCTAAACAAAGGTTATGTTTTCTTTCACCTTTTGAAAAATTATTTAACATGAAACCTAGTGTCAGTTATTTCAGAATTTTCGCATATGTATGCTATGTATTTGTACCTGATCATTTACGTAGCAAAATGGACAAGAAGGCTGTTAGGTGTATCTTTGTAGGATATGATAGTCAAAGAAAAGGATGGCGATGTTGTGATCCAACAATTGGAAAGTGTTACACATCTCGCAATGTAGTGTTTGATGAAGCTTCTTCATGGTGGTCCTCGGATAAAGACGTATCACCAGATTCAGATGTATTGAAAGATGTATCAGACTCATCTCAGATCCAGTTGAGTATGGATGACACTAAAAGTCTAGCTGATGGAAGTAATGTTGAAGAAGGAGTAACTCAAAATCCATGGCAAACTGGAGTGCATCATCAACCAAGTTAAAAAGGCTAGCCTAGTGGAGCAGTAGCATCAACTCCACCCAGAAGGTGAACAAGAGTCAGAAAACCAAATCCAAAATATACCAATGCTGCTATAATAGAAGAAGCAAATGAAACAGAACCAAAAACATTTGAGGAAGCAGTTCAAAATCTGAATTGGATTAAAGCTATGGAGAAAAAATATGTTGCACTAGAATGAAATCAAACTTGGGAACTCATACTGAAACCAGAAGGTGTCAAACCAATTTCTTGCAAATGGGTCTATCGAATAAAGCGGCACATAGATGGAACAATCGAGAGGCACAAGGCTCGTCTAGTCGCTCGAGGATTTTCCCAACAATATGGACTAGACTATGACGAAACATTTAGTCCAGTGGCAAAACTTACAACTGTGCGAGTCCTACTTGCGCTTGAAGCTAGTAAAAATTGGAATCTATGGCAGATGGATGTCAAGAACGCATTTTTACATGGAGAATTGGACCGAGAAATCTACATGTGTCAACCAATGGGTTTTCAAAGTCAAGATTATCCTGAGCATGTGTGCAAGCTTCGAAAGGCGCTTTATGGATTAAAGCAAGCGCCGAGGGCATGGTATAGCAAGATTGCTGAATTTCTTATTCATACTGGTTATTTGATTACACCGACAGATTCCAGCTTGTTTGTAAAAATTATTGACAGAAAAATAGCTATTGTGTTAGTATATGCGGATGATCTTATCTTAACAGGGGATTGTAAAGAAGAAATTCAGCAAACAAAAGAGAATTTGTTAATTCGATTTCAGATGAAAGAACTTGGGCAGCTTAATCACTTTCTTGGCTTAGAAATTGACCGTAATGGAAAAGGAATTTTTCTGTATCAGCAAAAGTATTCTAAAGATCTGTTGAAAAAGTTTGGAATGCTAAATTGCAAACCAATATTAACACTAATGGAGCAAAATGTCAAAATGAGTATTTGTGAAGGAAAAGACTTGGAGGATGCAACAATGTATCGGTAATTGGTGGGTAGTTTAATCTACTTAACTTTAACAAGGCCTGACATTTCTTTTGCAGTTGGTGTAATGAGTCGATACATGTAGAATCCTAAGAAACCTCATTTAGAAGCAGTTCGAAGGATTTTAAGGTATGTAAAAGGTACAGTTGGCTATGGTATTCTGTACAAGAAAGGTGATGACTGCAAGTTAATTGGCTATTGTGATGCTGACTATGCGGTGATCGTGATACCCGAAGATCAACTACCGGTTATGTGTTTATGCTTAGGACTGGAGCAATTTCTTGGTGTGGTAAAAGGCAACCAACTGTGTCTTTGTCAACAACAGAAGCAGAATACCAAGCAGCAACAATGGCAGCTCAAGAAAGCACTTGGCTCATACAACTGCTAAAGGATTTGCATAAACCAAATCAGTATGCGATTCCATTATACTGTGATAGTCAGTTAGCAATACGATTGGCTGAGAATCCAATGTTTCATGCAAGGACTAAGCATGTGGAAGTGCACTATCATTTTCTCAGAGAAAAGGTTCTTGAAAAAGAAGTGACGATGGTGCAGGTGAATTCAGAAGATCAAGTTGTAGACATGTTTACAAAAAGCTTAAGCAGTAGCAAGATAGAAAGCTTTTGTCATCCGCTTGGCATGATGGATAGAAAGGAAGCAGGTGTTGAAGGGGATGAACAAAATCAAATTTCACAGCAAAAGTTTTACAAAATGTATAGAAGAAACACAGAAGAGAAAAACCAGAAGATTCTGAAAATGCATGTTAATATTAATAATGTGAGCTTTAGTCTTTATATACAAAACAAAAAAAACTTTGCCAGCTCAGATATAAAACAAAACTCTGCCAACTCAACAACAATATAACTAATAAACATAAAATTTGCTTTTATATTTCTACAGCCCCCCCTCAAGTTGGAGCATGATGAGAATCAAGCAAGCCCAACTTGGAAACTAACACAGCAAACTGAGGAGCAGCCAAAACTTTGGTGAAGAGATCAACAACCTGAGATTTAGAAGGAAGATAATGAGGATGAACAAAACCAGCTTTGAACTTCTCTCGAACCCAATAACAGTCGATATCAAGATGTTTAGTATGCTCGTGGAAGACGGGATTGGCAGCAATATGTAAGACAGCTTGATTATCACACCACAAGTCAATGGGAAGTGGAAAAGAGATGGAGAAATCTGTCAAGATATAAGAAATCTACTGTAATTCACAAATAGTGGAAGCCAGACTGCGATACTTTGCCTCGGCTGATGATCGCGCAACTGTAGACTGTTTTTTGGTCTTCCAAGAAATAAGAGCAGAACCAAGGAATATACAATAACCTGTAAGAGACTGTCGAGTGTCAGCACAAGAGGCTCAATCAACATCATAAAAACCTTCCAAAATCAGAGAATTATTAGCAGCATAAAACAACCCTTGAGAAAGACAACCCTTAAGATATTTAAGGACATGTAATGCACCCTCCCAATGTGCTTGACAACGTGACTGAACATATTGACTGAGCTATTGAACAACATGTGTGATGTCAGGATGCGTAAAGCCAAGATAAAGAAGTCTCCTAACCAGTCTACGAAACTTATCAGGATCAGTGAGTTTATCCCCTTGATCAATTGTGAACTTGTGAGTTTTGAGTAAAGGAGTGAAAACAGCCTTAGCTCTCATTAAACTAGCCTCTTGAAGAAGGTCTAAAACATACTTACGCTGATGAATATATGTCCCAGTAGAGGAACGAACAATTTCAACTCCAAGAAAATATTTAGCTAGACCCAAATCTTTAATAGTAAACTAGGTATAAAGAAAACTTTTCACCTAAGAGATTTCAAGTTTAGAGGTGCTGGTAAGGAGAACATCATCTACATAAACCAGCAAAGCTAAAAAACATTAGATTTATGAAAAATAAAGAGACAATGATCATGGGCTGACTGTTTAAAACCATAACCCTGTAATTTTGTAGTAAACTCTTGGTTCCATTGTCTAGAAGCCTGTTTGAGACCATATAAAGATCGCTTGAGCTGACAAACTTGACCTTGTGCAGCTTTATCATAACCATCTAGTGGGAGCATATATGCCTCCTCATTTAAATAGCCATGAAGAAAGACATTATTGATATCCAATTGATGAAGAGGCCAAGAGTTAGTAGCTGCAATGGCCAAAAAAAGTCTAACTGTCACAATCTTGGCAACAGGAGAAAAACTATCTGTATAATCTATGCCAGCAACTTGGTTATATCCTTTAGCCACCAATCTTGCCTTATATCGATCAACACTACCATCAGGCTTTAATTTCACTTTATACACCCATCTGAAACCAATGGCCCTTTTTCCTTGAGGCAAAATAGTAAGATCCCAGGTACAATTCAACTCAAGAGCTCGCAATTCTTGTTGCATAGTAGTAACCCATTCAGGGTAAGACTTTGCTTGAGCATAAGAAGTAGGCTCATTTACAAGAGACAAGTTAGCCAAAAAATTCACATAGTGGTCAGAAAATTTTGTAGAGCAGAAAAATGGATATGTTTGTGGAGTATAAGGAGAGGAAATAGGTACAGAATTGGTAACATAATCTGTCAACCAGGATGGTTTTTTTCATATTCTTATGCTGGCTCAAAGATGTGGATTAGAATTAATAACAGGAAGGGAATCAGACATGGTTGTAGATGATTCAGATATTGGTGATGGTTCAGAATGAGATATAAGAGCTGAGTTATCTAAGGAAGAAGATGGGATAGGTTCAGTTGGCAACAAAGGAAAATCATCAAAACCAGGGTTAGGCAAAGGAAAAGGGGGTTTATCCAAAATAGAAGATTGAAAAGGACACACATGTTCATGGAAAACAACATCCCTGGACATGAAAATCTAATGAGATGATAAGTTATAAAGCTTGTAAGCTTTATAACCTGGAGCATAACCTATGAAAATACATTTGTGTGCTCTTGGAGAAAATTTATTCAAGTGAGGTTTTACATTGGTAGCATAACACAAGCACCCAAAAGATCTCAGAAAAGCATAATCAGGACTCTTTTCATACAAGAAGATTTCCAAGCTAAGATAGAAGTAGGAAGTCCGTTAATCAAATAAGTGGCTGTTAAGATATAATCTCCCCAGAATTTTACAGGTAAACCAGACTGAAACATGAGTGCTCTAGCCATTTGGAGTAAGTGCCTATGTTTCTTTCCACTACACCATTTTGCTGAGGTGTGTAGGTATAGGTTTTATGGTGAAGGATACCAAGATTGTGAAGAGTTGTTGACACTCATGGCTCAAAAACTCTGATCCATTATCAGTTCTCACAGCTTTAACAGAAAGATGGAATTGATTTTGAACCATTTTGAAGAAATTTGTAAGTAATGTGAGGGTTTGTGTTTTGTATTTCATGAGGTATGTCCATGTGGCTCTAGAGTAATCATCCACTAAAGTCAAGACAAAATGTGCTCCAAAAATGGAAGGAGTGTGGTCCCCAAATATCAATATGTAATAACTCAAAATATTGTTTTGTATGGATTATACTAAGAGGAAAGGATAATCTGGTTTGTTTAGCAAGAGGACACACATCACAAACAAAATCAAATTGAGCACATTTTTTATTCAAAATAGGAATATGATTCAAAACAATAGAAGATGGGTGGCCCAATCTCATATGCCACAAGGAATTTGTACAAGACCGTTTTTTATTACATGAATTGACAAAATGAATTTTATGAGGATTGATACAATATTGACTAATAGTTTGTGGTGAAAAAGATGTTGTATCTAGTATGTATAGGCTGCCGCCTAGCACTTTTCCAACAGCTAGAATTTCCTCAGTCAGTTGGTCTTGTAAAACACAACAATTCGGATAAAAAAGAAATCTAACATGGGATGAAGAAGACAATTGATTAACAGACAATAAATTGTATTTGAAACCAGAGATATAGAAAACATTGGTTAAGGTAAGATTTTGATGAAGTATAACATGACCAATAGAGTGAATAGATTTAGAGGAACCATTTGGTAAATAGACCACACTGGATTTATCAGGTTTTCTTGGCTGAACAAAATATTTCACATCTACACATATGTGGTTTGGGGCTCCTGTATCTATAATCCACGAACTAGATTTCAAGCAATCTAGCGAACTCAAAGCATGATGGATGAAAGTACCTACAAAATCTCCAAAATGAGTAACATTTACAGAATCTTCATTAGCCACATTTTTACCCTTCATAAATTTCATCATCTCCTGCTGTACTATTTCTGAAATTGTAGAAGACCGATCATGTGTCTCCTTCTTCATTTCTAATGGAGTTTCTACCATGTTAACTCGAGATTTATTCTGATTTGTACTTTTTTGCATCTTCAATTCTTTAAACCAATCTGGATAACCATGTTTTTTAAAGCACGTCTCCACTATATGTCTGGCTGAATTACAGTAAGTACAATATCTATCTGACTTCTTTCCTGATTCTTTAGACTTCTGAAGCCCTTTATTCTTATTCATATTATGTCTCATCATCATAGCAGAATTATCAATCACACCAGTATAGTTAAGATTTACCTCATTCTGCTTCTCAACTCTAAGAATCATAGAATACGCTTTATTCACACTAGGCAATGGATCCATTACCAGTATCTGGTTCCTGACATGATCAAATGAATCATTTAATCCCATAAGGAATTGCATCAGCCTATTGAATGAGGTTATATCAGCTACTGACTTAGTCGCTCCACAATTACACAGAGGTATTGGCATTAGACAAGTTAGATCATCCCAAAGTCTTTTCAATTTTGTATAATACTGCACAACTGACAAGTTACCTTGAGTATTGAAACTAATCTCTCATTGAATCTGATACAATAGTAGACCATTACACTCTCCAAATCTTTCTTCCAATTCCTTCCATAACTCTTGTGTCAAAGATGCGTACCAGAAGGCTTCAACTATTTCCTTTGAAATTGAATTTAGGATCCACGATGTAACCATACAGTCAGCCTTTATCCATTGATCAAACTCTAGAGCATCTACTATAGGCATTTTACATCTCCCATCGATAAACCCTAACTTCACCTTTGCACTTAAAGCAATTTTCATAGCTCTACTCCAAGCCAAAAAATTGTTTCCAGTCAACGGTGTTGAAACAAGAATCATACTTGGATGATCTGAACTCTGCAATTGCAACATATCTTGAAATTTGCCTATCGCCACTCCTTTCTCACTGTATTCATCCATATTCCTCTGTTCTTCTTCCATGATTTTCACTAAGATTTTCCAGCAAATAAGCCTTTTGAATTCAGTGAAAATTAAGGTATGCTCTGTTCAACGCATCAAGTGGCTCTGATACCATGAACAAAATCAAATTTCACAGCAAAAGTTTTACAAAATACAGAGAAGAAACACAGAAGAGAAAAACCAGAAGCTTCTGAAAATGCATCTTAATATTAATAATGTGAGCTTTAGTCTTTATATACAAAACAAAAAAAAACTTTGCCAGCTCAGATATAAAACAAAACTCTACCAACTCAGCAACAATATAACTAATAAACATAAAATTTGCTTCTACATTTCTACAGGGGAGTGTTAAAAGATCAACACCAACTCATTATTTTATTTGCTTATTTGTTTATTTAGTTTAATAATTGACTAAGTCAATCTATCTATTTGTTTGTTCCTAGTCTTTAGTTGGTTGATTATTTATTCCTAGTTTTTAGTAATTAGAATTATTTGTCGCTAAAATAGTGGAGAGTGTGGAAGAGGTTGATCTCCTGTAAAGCCTTTATATATAGGTCCTTCATCTATTAAATAATATCAACCTTGTTCAAAATTAATTCTTCTGTTGGTTATGTGTTCTACATGAATTGCATTCCCCAATGTCTATGTCTTTGCTTGCCGTACAGGTCCACTTTCATCTCTTTCCTGGAAATTGCGCTGTTATTCTTTTCTTTTTTTTTTATCTTATTAATACAGGGGCAATAATTGAATAGAGGGGCAATAAACACAGGGGCTTACATTCTTTCGTAACAGGGTCAAAATAGTCATTTTACTAGTCTGTGCATAATTGAGCTGTATCGGTTCACTTTGTCTCTTTGCTGGGAAGATGCCCACCTTTGTCCTTTTTGCTTTATCTGTTTCGAGGAAATTGCCCTGTCTTTCTGATCAGTTACCACGTAATTGCATAATTGATTCTATAACCGAGTCTGTGCATTGACTGCTACTTGCATTTTCTTGGGGATATTAATTTACGAATAATGCTAATTGACGTTTTTGGGTTGTGGGTGGGATTCACTGTTTCATGAGTAAAATCCATTTTTAAATAAATTAATTTACTCTTATCATGTATAGACGATTGTGTAGCATTATTTATTTTTTTTGTAACCAAAAATTCCCATGTATCCAATTACGTATGATACATGTGTAACATATAATCATCGAATCAATGATTTTTCAAATAAATTGTGCTATTTGAAACACATATTAACAAAAACTCATTTCATTCTCAATTTCTATCTAGTCTTTATTATACTTCTGGTTATATATAATCATCGAATCAATGATTTTTTAAACTAACAACGTCATTTTATTATCTCCTTTCATGATATAACTCGAACTCTTTTCAATCTCTATTACACCTCTCTATCTCATATTCATGTCATTCTCAATTACTTCTGCATCATGACTTGAATGACAATAATGGTGATAATAAGATTCAATGACAACTAAGGCTTCAATAATGTAAATACAAGCTTTTAAATGTATTGAATATGATAAATTGTCATATTGATAATGTTTAGGTCTTATTTATAAAAATATTATTTTTTTTAAATGTATGTGTGATGAAATTACTAATTTGTCTTTATCTAATTAGTGTTTTATAAATGAAGTTTATTTTGGTTGAAAAAATTTTATTTTTATCATTGAGAGATGAAAATGTTTTTTAAGTCAATCCCTGAGTGGAATGTAATTTATTCGTTTTTGATTATATTGTGATTATTGATATATTTCACCAAGTTAAATCCTGATAAATATATGATATCAAAAAGTGACGAAATAATTAAGAAGCAGAAAGAAAAACATAATTTTGAGGTGATCACTTAGTTTTATTATTTTTAAATATTATTAATATTATCAAATATTACAGCTTTTAAAATTGTTGAATTATTAAGATCTTCTTTTTCAAGATTAAAGTTTTTTTTACCAAATATATTAAAATTTTAGTTTCTTTTATTGAAGGACTAATCTAACATTTTTTTATATTAAAAATATCAAATTAATTTCTTTGCAAAAAAAAAACAAAAAGAAACCATTTTAATTGTATTTATTTCGTATTTTTAATTAAAAAATAACATAAGTTTAATTATTTTAATAAAAAATTTTGAAATTTTATTCTGTTCTATATAAAAAAATTATAAAATTTAATCTATTCAATAATAAATTATGAGAGTTTAATCATTTTAATAAAAAGATATTTGATCTTTTTAACAAAAAAAATTATAATTTAATACGTTAAAGTGATATAATCCTTTATTCTTAATTAAATTGTTAACATAAATAAATTATAATTTAATATGTTAAACAATACAATGAATACAATTTAGGTAGAAGTGGTAGGTAGAGTTTCATGGCTGGCTTGATTGATGATGGTCAAGGAAGGGTGAATTCCATGGCTCATTATTTACATAAATAAATCAAATAAAATACACATCAGTTCTACACTTCACAGATAAAACTAAATACAGCTTACTTTATTAGGGTTGAAGAGAAGCAAAACCTTGTGCTCCATGGAACTAGAATCTTGGTGCTCCAAGAAGCTTTAAAACCGTCAGTCACATTTTTGGTTTTTTCATTCATAGATGACATACTATCTGTGAACATTGATCATCAATATATGAGAGTATCTTATTAGATTATATGGGATGGACAATTGCCTTTGTCCTTCAGGAAACGTTCAATTTGTTTAAGTGCCTGACAAGATATGAATCCTTTAAGATAGACATATTTTCAACCAACTAATTGCTAAATTTATGCATGTGTTCATTTGTCTACGTGTAAAAAGAGCAAGCGAGTAACAAAGAAAGAGATATCTCGATTGCACTGGTAGCTGGTGTGAGAGCGGATACATCTCTGTGACCAAGTTTGGCACAATATCTTCATCATAGCAAAAATACACACAAAATTTTCACAAGCAAAAGCATCAAAAAAGAAAAGATCTCTCAACACAAAAGAGAAGAAAATATAACAAGTAAAAATCGATCTGTACCAACGAAATTACTTACTTTCCAAGCAGACCCAAGCATTGGCATTCCTATACACTGTAGACCTCTCTTCCCATAGAGTTGATAAGCGCTTGAAAGCCTGCAGAGAAGTCAAACGGTGTTAAAAAAGGTTCCTGCGAGAAATGATCATAAATAATATTATGTCCGAGGAATGCAAATGAAATGTTTACCCTTGTGTACGCGTTGCCTAATTCATGATGCAAAAGGGGACGACAATTGGTTCCTAATTAAGCGAGGGGCTAGCTACTTCCTAATTGTTTGTTTTTTGGTTGTAAAATTACAACTTTATTAATGGGTATGTTTTTTAATAAAATTATGTACATTAATAATACATATTAATTTAAGAGAATATTATAATAAATTTATTTTTTCTGGATCTTATTTGATGAAACCTTTTTACAATTAAGAGAATTTTTTATGTATAAAAATGCAAATACTAGCTACTTCCTAGTTGTTTGTTTATTGAAGATAATTAAGTCAAAATTAAAATTAAACACAACTTAAATTAGATAACAAAATCTGTAGATATCGAGTTATCATATTTTTTCTATTGAAAAAACTAAACTCTATTTTTTTTTCTTGTTAAAAAGATTAATCTTTCAAATTTTCCCATTGAAAAAATCAAAATTTCAGAATCTTTTATTAAAAGGGATTAAACTTTTACTATTTTGTATTTAAGTACTAGACTAATCAATTTACTTTCAAAATAAAACAGAATCCTTGAACAAAAAATACTAAAAATTGAGTCACTTTTTTATTAAAAAAATCTAAAAGTTTGATTCATTCAATAAAAAATCTCAAAATTCAATCTATCTAATAGAAAAAAATTATGATAGATCCAAATTTAAACTACATATTCATATATGTTGAACTGATTTAATGCTTCACATTTCTGCCTTATTTGAATAAGTCCAACCAATCAGCCCTGACCAAAAACAAAGAATTTCAAGTTTCCTAGAAAATTTTTGTCTGTTTCAGATTAGTTGGCGTTTAATGAATAATTTAATTCATTATTTGGTCATTTAATTATTAATTAAGTTCCTGTTTTGTAGCCTTGAATCAATGAGCCCTATCAACAAGAACATCCAAGGATCACGAAGGATTATGAATAGTCAATAGAGGCCAGCCTGCCATTTCTTGTTTATATTATTTCCCGAGTTTACTTGACTAATTTGTAACTTGTTGGCATTCAACTTACACTTGAAAATTAAGAGCCGGCCGAGTCATTTGGCTGGCCAAATCACGTAAAAATATTATCATAGAAAGAAGTGGGTAATTACATATAATATTTATTGTATTTATCCGCCATGAAAATGTGATTCAATTCATTCAGATCTTTTAGGTCATAAATAAGTAATTATTTTGTGCTACATTTGAATACTCTTTGTAATTTTAAAATATTTTAATTGAAAAAAAAAATGCCACATAACACAGAATTATTTGGTTAAATTGATTCAATCAAACACTTCCAATCAAAACCACAAACAAACCAACCCTCCAATCGGTTGGATTTCAAACATTTGCTTCAAATTCAGTAACAAAACGTTAAACTTTAATAAATAGCAAATAAATAAAAAAAATTAAAAACTTACAGTTTGGTCTCCAAATGAGGGCTGCAAGCTGAAGAAGAGAAGAATACCGTCACCAAAGGAAGAAGAAATGGTCGAAAACCGTCGAAAACACGCATGGAACCAGCGAACACAGCAACCACAGTGGGAGAAAACAGCGCGCAGCGGCGGGAGAGGAAATGGGAGAAGGAAGAAAAGAAAATCACGCGCTAGGTTTAAAAGGACTTTTACCGGCGTTTTTAAAAACGCCGGTAAAAGTCGTCTACAGCAGCGTTTTCTGTGGCGTTTTATTAAAACGCCTTTAAAACGATATATTTTTGCGGCATTTAGGCAAATGCCGCTAAAAAAACGCCGCTAAAAACCCTTTCTCTTGTAGTGTGTGCCAACGCTTCTAAAGGTACATCCAAAAAGACACTAATGCCCATAGCATATATTCCCTGAAAACATCACATGCTTGCTTCGATATTGCTTTGACATATTCAGATATGTCACTCATACCAGTTGATGGTGCGCATAACTGCACCTCCACCAAACAAAGACGATGCATTATAGACAGCTACCAGAGTATCTAAATCTATTAAAATATTAACTATTCATTACTTAAAATTAATAATTAAATTTAACGGCTGATGATTAAATATTAACGATTAGAAATATATTTTTATTCTATAATAAAACAAAAATTTAAATATAATAAAATAATAAATAAATATTATTAAAATATTAAATTATAAAAATATTTAAAGATTTAAAAAAATAAAAAAACAACTACTATCGTCGACAATATGCCAATGGAAATTGATCAATAATCACAACCCTTAATCCCTCTCAAATGGTTCTCCAATAATCCAGCAAAGGTTAATTCCAATTCACACAAAATTAGGCAAGTTTCCTAATACAAGCAAC
This sequence comes from Anacardium occidentale, assembly GCA_026122585.1. Taxonomy (NCBI): domain Eukaryota; kingdom Viridiplantae; phylum Streptophyta; class Magnoliopsida; order Sapindales; family Anacardiaceae; genus Anacardium; species Anacardium occidentale. The sequence goes on along the minus strand of JAJEJH010000963.1, from coordinate 34,371 downwards.
TCTAAATTTCAGCAAGTTCAACTCCTGAATTTATCAATTTCATTCAACTTCCAAACCTCCCATTAATACTCATCATTCTTGACAACACAACCAAAGAAATGTAGTGGTAATGGAGCTCAAAATACACAACACAAGAGATACAAACTTACTTGGAAAGATAACTAGCAAGATGTTTCACTCAAGCCTAAAGGAAGAAGATCCACCAACTTGAGGTTGATTCAAGTTTAAAGAACTTTGGATGCAAGCTTAAAGGAAGTTCCACCCACTTGTTTCCAAACTCACCCACTTGAATCTCCACCACCAATTCTCTCTTGCAACAAGAATTGGATAAAGGAAATAAAATGAAACAAGAACCAACAAGTTCTTTGTCCCAAGGAAAAGCACAAAGCTTTTGATTTTCAATTTCAATATTCAAGTCTAATTACAAAATGGGAAAAGTAGCCTTTATATAGGCTTTACAAACTAGGGTTAAAGTAACCAAACTTTGGTTTACTTTACATCACATTACAAGTTATAGGAAATAAAATAAAAGGCCAAAAACATAGCAAATAATTCACATAATTTCTAATTACATTACAAAATAAATCAGAAATAAATATAAAAATGGAATAATCTTAGATGCAAGCATTTTCTTTGATTAATTTGTCTTGGGTCCGAATTTTCGAGTCGAATGTTTGAATTCAATCCGAAAAGTCGTTGGCATTCGAATTATCATTGGAAATCATCAGGAATTCAAAATCCTCAAGGAGAATGCGTTGGAGGAGTTCTGGAATTGAAATTAAAACCTAAAGCTTTGTGCTTTTGCTTGGGACATAGAACTTGTTGGTTCTTTGTATCCATTTCTTTCCTTTATCCAATTCTTGTTGCAAGAAAGAATTGGTGGTGGAGAATCAAGTGGGTGAGCTTGAAAACAAGTGGGTGGAATTTCCTTTAAGCTTGCATCCAAGGTTCTTTAAACTTGAATCAACCTCAAGCTGGTGGATCTCCTTCCTTTAGGCTTGAGGAACAATTTCTTGCATTTGTTTATCAAGTAAGTATTGGTATTGTCTTGATTGAATGAGGATATTTAATGTTGAATATTGATGTGCTGGAAGTTGATTGAAGTTGTGACTGATTTTGGAGTTGAATGTGCTTGAATTTGGAGTTATTTTTGCTTGAAAAATTGCTTGTTTTTGTGTGAGCTTGGCCTTAATCTTTGCTGGGTTTTTGGAATGCCAATTGATATCATTTGAGAGGTTTAAGGGCTGTCCAATATAGACCAGAAACGGTAGCTGATAATAGAATTATGAAGTTGAAAATAGCCTCATGATCTGTTTCTACTATCAACCATAATCAGGAACAATCGAAAATGATAGTTTTGACCTCATCAATCGTTTATAGCCATGATTGATAATAAAAATGATCAGATCTAACAACTTCGTGAACTAAGAGATCGTTTCTGGCCTCTTAGTTCAATTATTGGAGGTTATCATCACCTTTGGCAGTGACTTTTAATTTTTTATATTTCTAATAGTTTTTTAAATTTTTTTTGAAATTTTTATATTTTTATAATATTTAAAATTTTTAACTAGGGTAATTTAGTTATTTTATCAAAAATATTAAAAGAAGTGAATGAAAAATGGTCAAGGGATGGCTATTTAGGTTAATAAAAAATTAAAGGTGGGATTTGGGCGTTTTAGAATACCTTGCGCGGGACTAAGTTCTTTCACCGATAAACAAATATTCTCTAAAATACTAATGCATTTGGGGTTCTGATAAGATTAATATGGGATAAAATTGATGTATATTTTTTTTTTTTTCAAATTATCATCCTATTGTTAATATATATATTTTTAAAATTTATTTTTATATTATTTATTATTTTAAATAAAAAATATTTTTTGTTAAAAATTTTATAATTATGATTAATTTATAGTAAAACTAATATTATTTATTAATATTTTAATAGTAAAGATAGTTGTAAAATCAGAAATAAATTAATTAAAGTAATAAAAATAAATAAAATTATCATGAAAAATTATCCGAACAAAATGTTTTTTAAAATTAATGTTATTTATGTTTATAATGAATATTAATTTATATATAAATTATAAGTTATTATTCATATAAAAACACATCATCTGTTAAGGGTAAAACCTTGAAGCAAAGGTCAACTAACTCCCTTGACATTGAACATTTTTTAAGTTTAATATATATAATATTAACTTAATTCTTAGAATTTTTATTGATCCTTATATTTATTATTTCAATTGACCCCTTAAATTTTATTTTAATTTAATTTCAACTTTTTATAATTTTATTTTATTTAAAAATTATTTATTCATTTTTTTCTTTGAAAAAATTGTATTATAAGTTTGATGTCAGCATATTGACATAACCAAAATAACTAACTTGTATTTTAAAATATTTCAAGGGAAAAGTGTTTTGTAATATAATAATTAAACACAAAATATTATATCAATTAAAATAGGATTTCTAAAAAATAAATGAAGACTATATTTTTATTATTATTGTAGATGTTCAAGTTCACCTACTCATGAAGACCCTACAAATAGTAAGAATTACTTATCAGCAAAATAAATCGTGTGTGTCAGGTTTGACCTCAATTATACCAACTCTTGGTTTGGTCAAAAAATTCATATAGTTGTTAATTAAAATAGTGTTTGTATGTGTTTAAATGATATTAATTAATTTTTTATATATTAAAAAGACATAGATTTTGATTTATTTTTTGTGAAAAATAATGATTAAAAACATTAGAATTACTGTTTAACACCGTAATCATATTTTTATGTGTTTAATCATTATTTATTGTATTTATATTTATCACTTATTTTAAAGTTAAACATTTTTTGACATGATATATAATTTTTGGTTGTATTTGTATAATATTTGAGTGTCAATTAGTATTATTTGAGTGCTTTAAACATAGATTATTTTCATTAATTAATTTATATAAATATGTATTATATTACACTCAATTATTTTAAATAGAGGAAATTACATTCTCCCACTAAGATTTAATCTAAAAGCATTTTTCTACCCTTTGATGTTTCTATTAATTAAAAAATGATACTAATTTGACTTTCAAACTCACTCCCCGTGTCAATATCTTAATTTCCAACTCATGCTTTGTAGCATCCCAGATTAGAAAGCCCTTAGGGGTAGAGTTTTGGGGTTAGAAATGAAATTCAGGAATAGAATGAGAGTCTAGAAGAGTTTAGGGGTGAGTTAGTAAGTTTCCAGAACTATGTGGCCTTCGTATGATTCCTTTAAGGAGGTTTCAATCATGCCAAGTGCGGGAAATGAATTTCCTTCATTTTCCCTTGTGCACTCCTGTGCACTTTGTCCTGCACGTCCGTGCAGGTGGGTAGAAAAGTGAGAGACGGGAGATTTATTGCTTCTCACCCAGCCTTTATTTCCATTTCAACATTTTCTTCTTTGTTCTCAGCAGCTCTCAGCCCTAGACAAGAAATTCAGCTTCCAGTAGCTCCCAATCCAGCAAGAGAGCCAAGAGATTAGCTTAAGGGATAGATTTCCAGTAGTCATGTCTAGAGGTAAGTGTTCTCTTACTTCTTCTGGCGTTCCCAGCTTGTATTTGATGTGTGATGATGTTGGACATGTGTGTTTCCGTTTCCAGCATGTTGTGTTATGTTTATATGATGATGATGTGATGAGTTAGATGATGATTTCCACCCAGGATACATGTTTGCTCTGCTTGTATGTGTGTTAGTGAGAGGAATGATAGATTTCCATGGTGGATTTAGTAGTAGTTGATGAATGATGAAATTGATGCTTGATATAGGTGTATAGAAGTGCCAATAATGCATGTTTCAGGTTAATTTGTGTTTGGTTGTGATTTGGCTTGGATTCCTGCATTTTTAGGTCGTTGATCGTGTTGCAGAACTAGACGCATGCCCGTATGCCTTCATGAGCACGCCCGTGTGTCCTGGTTTTTACGAGAGCACGCCCGTGTGCATGAAGTACGCACGACCTGAATGTAGAGGACACGACCATGTGTCTTGAGGGAACGACCATATGTCCGTTCTTTGCATGAAATGTGCCCAGATTCCAGAAGCGAGCACGATCGACTGCACAGCCAGCACACGACCCTGTGTGTCTGGGCACACGCCCATGTGCCTTTGCCATACACGCCCTTGCGTGTCTCATGCACGACCGTGTGCTTTGCCCATACACCCGTGCGTTAGCTATTTTCCAGAAATTAAGCAGCAAAATGAAATAAAAAGATTTGGTAACCATTCCAAAGGCTAATAATCACCAGATAAGCCAGAATTCAGGCAAGAAATACTGCATTAGCATATCATAGCATGACATGTAGCCTGAGAGAAGATCAAGGGATCTGAATCCAGTAGTTTCAGCATTCAGAACCTGATGTACGGGTTATAGTTTTGGGTGAACTCGAGGGGGCATCTGTGGGATCCAGCTTTCTGACACCAATCAGATTGTCTAGTATTTCACACTCAACTTTCTAGCCAGTAGCTAGACTGTTCAGCCCACATGGCCAGGATGTCAAATCCCAGTGTTCATTAGCCTGATCAGTACAGCAGGTACCTTCAGATACATATAGATTCAGATGCATGCATCATCAGTCATTTTCAGTTTCCAGTTTAGCATGACATGGCATCTACATCATGATATGCATTAATAATGATACCCAGTAATCAGTAATCAATCAGATAATCAGTTTCAGTGTCAGCAAGCGACTAGATGTATGAATAGGGTCGATGTCAGGTATGTATGATATTGTATGTTGCTTGTTTGGGTTGAGGGAAGTAAGGAACGCTTACTGGGTGATCTTTATCACTCATCCCCTTCTTTCTTCTTTCCTTTTCAGGTCAGTTTGCTGCTAGCAAGGAGCGGGTGGACCGAGGCTAGCGAGAGAGGGCCCCACACCATAGTTTCAATTGTATTTTCAGTTTTGGACCTGTGAGGTCTTGTATTTGTACATTTTCTAATTGTACCCAGTTGTAAAGTTGTACATAAACATTATATATATATGAGAAAGCCATTATGGGCTCATTGTGTATTTGTATTTCAGTTTATGTCTTCAGCTTCCGCATTATTGTACAATAGCAGTAGCTTTATTTTTCGTAGGATTCCCGTTGCGGGTACCCAGATTTTTAGATTATTAATAAAAGAACCGTATTATTCAGCAGCAGGGGTACGCGTGGCGATGGGTCCTACATGCTTGTAATGATATTGTCATTTCTCACCAATGAAACATCTGATTATTCAATTTAAAAACCAACAACGTTATTTTATTATCTCTCTTTATCATATGACTCAATCTCTTTCCAGTCTCTATTTCACCTTTCTATTACACATTCATATCATTGTTGGTTGTTTTTGCACCGTGACTTGATTGACGATAATAGTGACGGTGATATTCAACGACAGTTAGGGTTTCAATAGTGTGAATACAAGTTATCAAATCTGTTAAATAAGATAAATTATCATGTTTATAATATTTAGGTTTTATCTATAAAAGCATTGTTTTTAAATTTTTTTAAAAAAATTATATAGTGAAATTACTAATTGACCCATATATATTGTTAGTTTTTTTATAAACGGAGTTTATTTTGGGTGAGAAGGAGTTATTTTTGTTATTAAGGGATGAAAATGTTTTTTAAGCCAACCCTTGAGTGGAAAATGTGGTTTATTCTTGTTAATTATATTGTTATTATTCATATATTTCACCAAACATATATAAATGCACCATAAGATACTTATAATGAAAATCTTGATAAGTATGCAATATCAAAAAGCAATAAAATAATTAGGAATCGGAAAGAAAAACATAACTTAAAGTACTTTTTAAACATTTTTATACATTATGTATTTGACTCATGAATTGGTGTAAAATTGTTGGTTTAACTACTAATCAACCTAGATTAAAGATTTTGATTGAATCAAGCATATTGGTAAGTCTAATCCATGTTTTAAAACTATAATTTTTGTGTTAAAATAGACTATTAACATAGAATCCTTTTATTAAAAACTTATCAATTGTGTTTAAAATTTACGCTAAATTGATCAAGAATCAATGGTTAATTTAGTCTAGATCAGAGTTCAAACTCATTTTAATTATCAAATTAATTTGATTTAAATTTGAATTAAATGAATCGTATCAAATCATGGTTTAATTGTCAAATCAAACTCATTTGACTGTTAAATATATTTAATAAATTTAAAAAAAAATGAATAAATTTTTTATTCAAAGATAATAAAAATAATTTCAAAAGAAAGTATGACTGTGTTCACAAACAAAAGTTATCATTATCTATTAAATTGAGATTAAATTTGTGATTATTATGTTTTTAATTTACTTAAAATATGAATAAATTTTAAGAATCATATTTTTAAATTATAAATACTTAAATTCATTGAATGTATCTTCTCTCATTGTCTTATAAATACGAAAGAATAATCTAAATTCGGACTTATCCAAATTCCTAGATTAATTTAAAAAGAAAAAAAATCAAACTTACTACATCAAGATAGACTTTGTGTTAACACCACGTAGCTTTTATACTTCACACTTATCCAAATTTTGAAACCTTAAAAATACACACTTTATTTATTCAATAAGGAGGGCCAACCCAATTATCACACCAACCAACCCTTTATTTTTAGATGAGTAACATGATTTAGGGGTTATTTGTGCATAATAGATTGATTTATTTATGGATGAACTCTATTCAATTAAAAGTGAAATCCACCTACTGACCAACCCAACTCTACCATGCAGAGGAGGAAAAGTGACTACCCCTTTTTAAGGTGCTCCTTAGTTTTATTCTTTTTAGATATATTATTATTATCAAGTATTATAGTATTTACAATTGTCAAATTATTAATATATTTTTTTTAAGAATGAAGTTTTTTCATCAAAGATATTAAATTTTTTTTTTTTTTTATCGCAGGGCTAATCCAACATTTTTTCATATTAAAAATATCAAATTAATTTCTTTGCAAACAAAACAAAAAGAAACCATTTTAATTGTATTTATTTAGTATTTTTAATTAAAAATAAAATAAATTTAATTATTTTAATAATAAATTGAAATTTTAGTCTTTTCAATAAAAAAAAGTTTATTAATTTAATCTATTCAATAAAAAATTACAAAAGTTCATTTACTTTAATAAAAAAATTTGATCTTTTTAATAAAAAATAATAATTTAATACATTAAAGTAATATAATCCTTTATTCTTATTTATATAAGAATAAACTCTACCAACTTCATTTATTTTTAAATTATTTTTTTCTTATTATACTATATAAATAATGTTTAAAATGAAATTTTGAGAAAAAAATATTAATAAACGATATCATAAAATTAGCTTTGATTTTTGTCATAAAGAATTTTGTTTAGAAAAAAAAAAAAAAACAACAATAAATGATTGAATTTGAGTTAATTTGAATATGTGAGTTTGGACTGACTTAAATCAAATCCAAAATAAAATTATTTTTTAGTCAAGTTTGAGTTTGATCTCGTTACTCTTAAATAAAATTTTATTTATATTTAACCTATAGGTTGAATATAACCCTACTTCTAACATTGGATTCCACAAAGATGAGCATCGTGAAGATTTTCTTTACTTGCAAATTTTGTACATTAATATGGGGTGATATAAAATAAATAGAAAAGTGAATATAAACAATTAAACTAATAAATCAAAATAATAATAATATCAAATATTATCAATTGGTCACTAAATCCTATAAAATTAAATATCAAATAATCCCCATTTTAGGTATTGTTAATAGTTTATGAAAATATGCAGTATAAATAGAATTTTACAAAAAAATAATTGTTATTTTAAATTTATAATAAAATAATATCTAACTGTATAATAACATATTATTATTAGCATTCGATTTTCCAATAAATTACATAATCTTTGGTTTCACCTACTTCATAACTAACACTTAGTTTCACCTACTTCATGCATATTCCACTTAGTTCCTACTCTTTGTGAATAAATTGATGATATCATACCACGAAACCCATAACTTTAAATTAAGGTCCCCACTAAATGACTTTTTTGATTAGGAAACAAAATTCAATTTTTGTGACTTTTTTGTAGGGTTGTAATAGAACTTAGTCAAAGTTAATAGTATTGAATTTGAATTTGATTTAATTAGATATATATTAAGTCAAGTTTGACTTTATGATAGTAGAGATGAATTCAAACTGAATTAATCTGGAACACATTTTAGCTCAAGTTCGATTCCAATAAAAAATAACTTGATTCGAGTTCATCAAGTCAAAATTAAGGGTAATTCGAATAAAAATAATTTTCTTTGATTTTAGCTTGAATTCGTATTTCAGTTTTGTGATTCATTAATAAAATAATATTGTTTTATTTAATACTAACAAAACAACGTCGTTTTAATAAGTCTTTAACATTGAAAAACCTTAATGGCTAGGGTAATAATCTTAGAAGGGGGATAAATAGGATTATTTAAAATTTTCTAACTTTAAAATTTTAACCACAGAGTATCCAATCAATGAAATCAAATTAATCACACAATAAAAATAATTCAACTGAAACACAAATTTAAGAGAGAAGAGTTAGAGAGTGCTTAATCGATTTTATAGAGGTTCGGAGCTCTGAACACAAGCCCCCTACGTCCTCTTCTTCAATCACAATCCAATTGAAGTTCCACTATCTTCCAATCAGCAAAGATACAATAGTTTTTTGACAAGGGAATTCTGCCCTCTTTACAAGTGATTCATCAATAAAAGAGAAGTGTAAAATTGCCTCTAAATAGGTTAAAACACACAATGAAGTACAACTCTCTCAAATGAGTATATTTGTGAGCTTGGGAGAAATTTTTGTGAGCAATATAAGAAGAGCAAAAGGCTTGGTTGTGCAATACGTTTTTCTCGCATTCTTCTATTTAAAATGGTCTCCTTTTATACTTGATTCATTGTTTGAAATAGTAAAGAGTTGTTTCCATAAATTTTTATCCGTTGGGTTGGATGAAAAAGCTGGTTCTGTAATAAATTTTTCAAATGCATGGTCGTGCTTGTGAAGCACATGGTTGTGCTTGCTACATTTGTGGCCTCGAGCAGAATCCCAACGATTGAATTTAACATGCCCATCAATGATGCGTGATCGTGTATGTACAAAGCATGGTTGTACTTCATGTCTTCAAGATTTTTACTTGAAATTTCATAAGCTCACACAACTTTTGTGCATGGGTAACACACAAGCTTTACACGAGAGTTATTATACTTGCACATAGTTGTGTGCCAATTTTGTATGGTTGTATGTGAGTTGTATGACTTTGAACTTCTCTGCACAATCATCCCTGCACGACTCATTTGGTAGTGCTCTTCATATTTCATAGCACATGGTCATGCGACTATTTTCTGCATGGTCGTGCGTTAGTTGTGGTCTTTGACTTCATGCACAACTGCATTACATGACTAAGTGTCCCGTGTTCTTCCTAAACCATATGTTCACGGGCGTGTGCCAAAAGTATGCATGGTCGTATGTTTGGCTATTCTTTTTTGACTTAGCACATTTACTATCACATTACTGGAATACCCATGCTTCTTTGTAACAAGCAATAGCACGATCGTGTGTCAAAGTGTGACACGATTGTGTGTCTGACTTGAGTGTTTTGACCAACACGATCATCTAGCACGATTAAACTAGTGGTGTTGCTTCCGTGTTTTGTACACACACGGTTGTGGAGAATATGAGCACGATCATGTTGGTCTTGAAAAATTTTAGAATATTTATAGATTCTAGCACGGTTTCCTGTATAGTCTCATGTTTTGGTCACATGAGTTGTCAAATGGTCACACATGGTTGTGCCAAAATGGCACACAGTCATGTGAGACTATAACCTGCAAAAATATAACTCTTATCCCTTCTTTTGTCATGAATCATTCATGCAAATGATTCATCAGCTATTTTAACATATTTTTATCATCATCAAAACATCAAAGGTTCAACAAACATAATTCAAATTGAGCCATGTTCAAGCCAAACTGAATTATCTACCTGGCTCGCGAGTCAAATCAAGTTGAAATCTTTGACTCGAACTTGACTCAAGTTTAAACTAAACAAATTTAAATCAAGTTGACTCAGGTTTAACGAGTTAACTTTTGAGTTTGAGCCAACTCAATTCAAGTCCAATCTTATAAGATAGTAACAACTAACTCGAGTTTTATAAAAAATTTATAGTTAAATCTTATAATTTATATATTTATTGTTTACTCTTATATTTACAGTTAATGAGTAAGATTTTATGATATAAGTATAATATTTTAAATTTTTAAAGATGAATTGATATTATACTTCAGTCAAAACGTAAACTCAAGCTTAGCTCCTTTATAGCTTTATTGTACTCTTGGAATAAAATAATAATTAAAAATTTTCTTCAAAAGAATTCTTTAGAAAGTTTTAATTATTGATGACTAATAATTTATTTAAGTTTTCTCTTTTTACCGAGAAAAAATGGTTGATTAAGTCTTCTTTCAACTGCATACTTAGACTTTTGGAATTATTTATAATTTGTTACTAGAAATTTGGAGAAAGCCTCTAGGTTATGACTTTGTTTCTTCCGTCCACCAACAAAGTAGACCACTGATTTTTTGTTTGTTTCAGGAAATGGTTGGTGGGATCTAATATACAGTTTTGAAGATTCAAAAAGAGCCTTAACCCCCTAAGGTTCGTTGAAATAACAAAAAAGTTATTAACCATAACCCCTCTAAAGTTTTATCAATTAAATGATTTTCTTTAAGAATGAAAAATTAATATTAACCCCTTTTTCTTTGAGTTAATCGACTATTTGCTGTTTATTTTTCCAAAAAAAAAAAAACTTAGCAATAAGGTTATTTACGTTATTTCTATAAGGGGCAATGTGTTGTTATTTAAAACTTTAAGTAGCCAATAATTCTTAAAACTCATAGTAACACATTATTGAATCCATGATAGTCAAATCACCAATGAAATTTTTAATTGAAAGCTTAACTTGTTGTATCATATAATTTATTTTCTTTTTTTATACATGCCCTACTTGGCTTTGGTTGAATTCTTAATTGAGGATTAGTTATGGTTTATAGTAAATTAACAAGTTTGCAAGAATCATATCGTTTTCAATCAAACTCACTTTAAATTTCAAGTTAAATATGAGTGGATTGGATTACGTATGAAGAAAGCAAAAGATACTTCTCAAATTTGAATAAAATAGGTATTGGCCCAATTTTTCTATTAATTTTGTTAATAGATTGACGTTACAAGGTGATATAATTGCACAAAAGATGTAGCCTCAAACCTAACCATTAATACAATACAAGCAAGCTCATGTTTAGGGTTGGATTCAAGTCAACTTGACTTTGAATATAGACAATTTCATCAAGCTTAGATCGTTTGGGTCAAACACTAAGTCAACTATGAACCAGTTCAACTTAAATCCACCTTTAGTTTAGTTTTTTTGTTTTTGTTTTTTCTTGGTTGGCAGAGAATAAGAAGAAGTATTATGTTTTAAGTTGGTATATAGATTAGTTAACAACTTAGGATTAATAGGGGTGATCACGGTAGTTTCACACAAGGGGGCGAAATGGTATTTTAGACAAACTAGAGGGTGGCAATAAGTAAGTAATTGACTTTGCCCAAACTTTAGTAGGATTTTTTTTGCTTGTCATATATTGATAAACGTTATATATCCCCCCTGGATAGATGAAAAATATGCCAAGTGTTAGGTGCTAAATAATTTAATGGAGTTGGGAATATAAACACAACAATATTGACTTGATTTCTAATTCAATCTCAGGAAAATACATAAAATATATGACCAAAGGGAATATGCTACACATGTGACTTCAATTCAAGTTATTGTTCAATTTGAACGATCTATGTTAAGTTGAAAAAATTATATTTCGAACTTAACTCATTTCAAATCCTTTTGTCATATTAATGTCATTGCAGCGAAACTCGTCTTACCAATGATTTTTCTTCTTCTTTTTATCTGATAATTATTTAGAATTTGAACGATTATTCTTCTTCGGTGATTCTCATAGATTTGTACAATTTTTATTTTTGTTTAATGAATTTTTTTTCTGTTGAATAATTTGAACAAGCTTTGTTTTCGAGCTGATCGTTCTGTATTTAAGTTGAACGCAAATTGAATTTTGTTTGAGTTTGATTCATTTCGAATTTACTCTTAGCCTCCATACATCTGGTTATAATATGCTTTTTCAATCTAAAACCCGAGTCCTAGAAGATATAGCTCAGTCACAACCCAAAAACAACAACCCAAGTTTTAATCTTAGGCTGGGCCCAATTTCTGATAGCTTTTTTACAAACAATGACCGTGGCTGCGAACCAGTAGATGGCCATTAAAGTTCGCGGCAAAATTTGAAAATGAAGAAGAGCTGCTTCACTTAACTCACTATCTAAAACAACGCTGCAATGCAATTACATTCAATCAGTCCTTCAGCTTTTCCAACTTCGCCAAGCAAAACCACCCATCTCTTCAATATCGTAGAAAACGGCGCATTTTAGCTCACCTCTTACAACTCCACTTAACAGTGAATTGTGACTGTAATCTGTGCTGTGAACAGGTTCACTCTCAAGTTGCTGTTAACGGGTTGCAGTCTGATACGTTTCTTGGGAACCTTATGTTGCTTAAGTATTCGAAACAGAAAAATTTTGGTTATGTTTGTAATTTGTTTGATAAAATGTGTGAGAGGAATTTGGTTTCTTGGTCTTCCATGGTTTCTATGTATACTCAATCAGGGTATCATGAAAAAGCTTTGATGGTGTTTATCGGTTTCTTAAATAGTTGTGATGGGCGGCCAAATGAGTATATTCTGGCAAGTGTTGTGCGTGCCTGCACGCAGATGAGTGGGGGCTGTGGGGGCAGTGATTTGGGTGAGCAAATTCATGGTTTTGTTGTTAAGAGTGGCTTTGATCAAGATGTTTATGTGGGTACTTCTTTGGTTGATTTTTATGCAAAGAATGGGAGTATAGATGATGCAAAAATGGTTTTTGATGGTTTAGTGGTGAAAAGTTCTGTTACTTGGACTACAATTATAAGTGGGTATGTGAAAAGTGGGAGAAGTGACGTGTCATTGAAGTTGTTTAGTGAAATGAGAGAGACTGATGTTGTTCCTGATAGATATGTGTTGTCAAGTGTGTTAAGTGCTTGCTCGATGCTTGAGTTTGTACTGGGTGGGAGGCAAATACATGCTCATGTGTTGAGGACAGGAACGGAAATGGATGTTTCGGTGGTTAATGTGCTGATAGATTTTTACACAAAGTGCGGAAAGGTGAAAAATGCTAGGAGGCTTTTTGATGAGATGGTAGTTAAAAATGTTATTTCATGGACCACAATGATTGCCGGGTACATGCAGAAATTCATTTGATAGGGAAGCCATGAAACTGTTTTCAGAAATGACAAGATCAGGCTGGAAGCCTGATAACTTTGCTTGCACAAGTGTTCTCACCTCATGTGGTTCCCTTGTTGCATTAGAGCAGGGAAGACAAGTGCATGCTTACTCCATCAAGACCAGTCTTGAGGGCGACAATTTTGTTAAAATTGGTTTGATTGATATGTACGCAAAATGTGATTCTTTGAGCTATGCAAGAGGAGTTTTCGATCTTATAGATGATCGCAATGCGGTCTCTTACAATGCAATGATTGAAGGATACTCAAAACAAGAGAAGCTGTCAGAAGCATTGGATCTTTTCCATGAGATGAGGCTCAGTGTTGTGCCCCCGAGCCTTTTGACATTTGTTAGCATCCTTGGTTTATCAGCTGCATTGTCTACCTTGGTATTGAGCAGACAAATTCATGGTCTCATCATCAAGTATGGAGTCTTTTTTGACCTTTTTACTGGAAGTTCTCTAATAGATGTTTATTCCAAGTGTTCTTGTATTAAAGAGGCAAGAATGATATTTGAGGAGATGAATGAGAAAGATATCGTTGTGTGGAATGCGATGCTTTTTGGTTACACCCAACAGTCAGAAAATGAAGAGGCTCTCAAACTCTACTTAGAACTACAATTATCGAGACAAAGACCTAATGAATTTACTTTTGCTGCTCTAATAACAGCAGCTAGTAATCTAGCGAGTCTCCAACATGGTCAACAGTTTCATAGCCACCTGATTAAGCTAGGTCTGGAGTTTGATCCATTTGTCACAAATGCACTTATTGATATGTATGCTAAGTGTGGAAGCTTTGCCGATGCTCATAAAACTTTCAGTTCCACAACTTGGAAAGATGTTGCTTGTTGGAATTCCATGATCTCAACATATGCACATCATGGAGAAGCAAAAGAAGCCCTTCTGTTGTTTGAAGAAATGAAGAAGGAAGGACTAAAACCCAACTATGTTACATTTGTGGGTGTGCTCTCAGCATGTAGCCATGCTGGGCTTGTGGACGAAGGACTCCATCACTTTGAATCAATGTCTGGATTAGGAATTGAACCAGGGACAGAACATTATGCTTCTGTAGTTTCTCTATTGGGCCGTGCTGGTAAACTAAATGAAGCTGTAGTATTTATTGAGAAAATGCCCATAGAACCAGCAGCAATTGTATGGAGAAGTTTGCTCAGTGCATGTAGAACTTCTGGTAATGTTGAACTGGGAAAATATGCAGCAGAGATGGCAATTTCCATTGATCCAATGGATAGTGGCTCTTATACTTTACTTTCAAATATTTTTGCATATAAAGGTATGTGGACAGATGTCAAGAGGGTGAGAGAGAGAATGGACTCTGATGGGGTAATAAAAGAACCTGGTCGTAGTTGGATAGAGTTGAATAGTGAGGTGCATGGATTTATTGCTAGAGACAATACTCATTGCAAGGCTAATCAGATGTATTCAGTTTTGGACAATTTGATTTTGCAAATTAAGGGAATTGGTTATGTTCCAGATACTACTACACTTCAGTTGGGTGACTGAAGACACAATAGCATGAGAAAGTTAAAATTAGCTCTTGACTTATTCTCTGATGAATATGTGCTTGGAACAGCTTATCTTTGTGATCTTTAGGTTTTATCATTTGTAGATATGCTTCCAGAATGCATCCACTTCTTACACGTTCTACTGACTATTCAGTGTAGAGTGTGGCAATGATAGCTGGTGCACGAACTTGGGTTTTTTTTTTTTTTTTTTTTTTTTCTGCAAAGCCAGCTACGACCGAAGCCGATATGCAAAGGTAGTGCATTACTGTAGACTGTTTGAGTATCTTTGTCATGAGATGTATACTCTTTGGGCATCAATCATTGAACTGGAACCATCATGGAAAACTGATATACTAAAATTTGGAAAACTTTTATGCGTCTCTTTTTTAACGCAGAACCCGGGAAGGAAATGAAATTTCAAATTGGAGAAAGCTTGAGGGAAAGGAAGAATCTCTGGAAAACATTGTCACTGTATATCGTGTGGATTATTTGTTTGATTTCTAAGACTGAAAGAACTGAATTTATGAAAAATATAAGGCAAGAATAGGCAGTAGCTAATAATGTCTCACATCTCCTAGTGCTTGCCAATTTCAATTGGAATTATCGTATCTTTTGAGCACTAGTTGAGCTCTGATCTGATACCTTTAATTTATTCACCCACATCTCTCTTCTGATGTTGGTTGAGCAAGCTGAATTTCAGGAACTAATCAAATTCCTTCACCTGGGAACAAGGTTAGTCTGTATTATTCAAAATAAAGTTGTCTCATCTTCCTAATGAATTATTTCCTTTAAGTGTTCACATTTTTGTAATTATGTTTCTTCATATTTTGATAAATATGATTATAAGAAATTCAGAATACGCATGTTTCCGTGATCAAGGGATCCAAGCTTCTGTAGCATGTAAACAATATGCTTTCTTTTCATCCACAATATTTTTCAAGGTTTCCTCTTTGATACTTCCCTGCATTACTTACTGGTTTGCCCTGCTTAAAAGTTTGCTACAGTTAGCTCAGGAGTTTTAGTGAAAGAGTTGGGGGCTGGAGTTTTTTCTCTCCTTCTTCAGCTGCCACGAATTAGGGCAGAGTCACTGGTGAAGAGAAGATTGGAAGGTGTGTCAGAAGTTGAGCATGTCATCGGTGTGAGTCAGATCGAATGGTGATTGTATTATTTGACAGCTAGATACAGATGAGTTTTTTTTTTTTTCCTGCTCTTTTTATTTGCTATTATGTATAAATACTTGTATCTTTCTTAATAAAATCAGAATCTGAGGTTATTCAGAAATATTCGAGTGATTGTGTGTTCTGTTGCGTGTGACTGAGTTTGTGTGTGTGTAAGATTAGTTCCATTTCAAAGAGGAAGCCATTAACTTCGAGTGACGAAAGGCACTTCGCATTAACTAAAACATCACCTAATTGAGTATATGAATTATATTCCACAATATGTAAGACTCTGTTTGCTGTAAAGGTCAACTTTCATCTCTTTTCCGGAAGATGGCCTACTTTTTCTTTTTTGTTTTATATGCTTCCCCGGAAAAGCTATCAATCTCCTTTTTGACTATGAATTTTTGAGCCGTGAACATTAGGCTGCCTTTTGATTTCTCTTGCATTTTATTTTTCAAGCAAGTTGACCTGCTTGCTTCTCGGACTAAGTGTTAACTTGTAATTAGAAGGGCAGTAATATAATTGATTAATAAAGAGCTGGAGGAATTTCTTCCCCTCTGACAAGGTTATAATCAATGAAAGTTTCGATTTTTTCACGACGAATGGCTTCATGTAGATGGCTGGTAATCTTTTTCCGGGTGTCCACACCATGGAAGCTAAGGAAAACGTCATACTTTGGTTTAGGAGTAACGGATGTAGAAGAAGAAGAAGAGGAAGCCATTATCTGAAAGCGATGAGAGGCAGTTGGTATAAACAAAGAGGGCCAAACAAAAACATCACCTAATTATATTCCACAATATCTAAGTCTTTGCTTGCTGTACACGTCCATTTTTATCTCTTTCCCGGAAATTGCCCTGTTATTCTTCGATTGTTTATCTTATTGATACAGGGGCAATAATTGAACATAGGGGCCATATATACAGGGGCTTATATTTTTCTGTAACAGGGTCAAAATCGTCATTTTTTCTGCAAAATTGCGCTGTATAGGTTCACTTTCACCTCTTTACCCGGAAGATGGCCCTCCTTTTCCTGTTTGCTTGATCTATTTTCGAGGAAATTGCCCTGACCAATTACTCTATATCACTGAGTCGGTGCATTTATTGCTAATTGCATTTTTTAGGGATGTTAATTTACGATTATTGCTGATTGAGTAACTCACTATATCCCAGTCGGTGCACTGATTTTTATGTAATATGAATGTTTAGTCATCCCATTTTAAGGCGACTCTTAACTTAAATATTTTTTTTAATAACGTTAGATAATCATTTTAAAATTAAATGTAATATGTGATGATAATAAAAGTTATTAAATTTAGTTTTTTATAAGTAAAGTTTACTTATAAATAAATCAATTTATTTTTATTATGTATAGATAGATATGTAGTATTATTTATTTTTTTAATAAAAATTTTGTATATATTCAATTACACGTGACACATGTATCATATGTAATTATTAAATCAATGATTTGTAAAAAGATTATTTATATTTGAAACACGTATTAACAAAAATTACTCATAGGGACCATATATGCACATCATGAAGATATTAAACACCGTTGACGATTTCAGACGATTTTCAATCTATTTCGATGATAAAACTTATATAAAATAATTATTAGATAACTATATTTAATGTTTTGAATGTTATAGTATAAGAAAAATGAGTATTTTGTCCAAATTAATTTAGTAAATTGGGTTAAAAATTTAATTTAAAATTTTTATCTAAAATTAATTTTTATGTATGAAATTTGATAATATTTAAAGTTAAAATCATTTTATATGAAATCTAAAATACTAAGTAAATAGATTTGAAAATGTGAAAGGGCAAAATCAAGGTGATAAACATAATATGCACATTTTTACCTCATGACACGTGATTTGAGTTCATTACGTGTGTTAAGCGTGATGATACAAATTAGAGAAATAGGGGATGAATTAAAATTTTTAAAACTTTTGCATTTTTTTGGGAGATAACAACTTTTCAGTACAACGAAAAATTTGTAGTTAAATAACTAATCTAAGATGACCATAAAATCGTATGAAAATAACTTCTTTAACCCTGCCTAGATCCTATTTTCTTTATAAAGACACCATTTTACCACTCAAATAAATTATTCTATCTTATTTTTTCTATGAAAATTTTGACATTACACATTTAAAAATACAAAAATAAATTTATAAATCCAAATATTTATACATAATTTGAGTAAGCATTTAATTTTTTTTTTTTTTTGGGTTATATTTTGAGGGAGAGCTTTTTTTAAAATATAGGTATGGAAAACCCACTCTCAAGCTACATATAATCTATAATTTTTATCATAACTAGTCATGACAGACATGACAGCCAGAGAGTAGAAGAAGCCACTTGGGAGGTAGAGTCTGAGATCAGGGATAGGTTCCCAAAGTTGTTCAGGTAAATTCCAGAGTCGGAATTTTTATAAGGGGGGAGGAATGTAGCATCCCAGGTTAGAAAAACCCTTAGGGGTAGAGTTTTGGGGTTAGAAATAGAATGCAGGAATAGATTGGGAGTCTAGAAGGGTTCAGGGGTGAGTTAGTAAGTTTTCCAGAGCTGTGTGGCCTTCGTATGATTCCTTTAGGGAGGTTTCAATCATACGAAGCGCGGGAAATGAAATATATTCATTTTCCCTGGTGCACTCCCGTGCACCATGCTCTGCACGCCCGTGCAGGTTGGATTAAAGAGAGAGAGACGGGAGATTTAGTTTCATTTTCTCACCCATTTCAGTATTTTCCTTCTCTTGTTCAACAGCTCTCACCCCTAGGCCTGAAATCCAGCTTCCAGCGGCTCCCAATCCAGTAAGAGAGCAGAGAGATTAGCTTGAGAGTTAAGATTTCCAGCAGCTATGTCAAGAGGTAAGTGTTTCTTACTTCTTTCGTGAGTTTCCAGCTTGCTTGATGATTGATGATGTTTGGAAATGTGTGTTTGCATTTCTAGCATGTTTGGTTGATTATATGTGATGAAATATGATGATTGAGATGTTTATTTTCCACCCAAGAACATGCTTGCTTTGCTTGTGTGTGTGTTGTGAGAGAAAGCTTGATTTTTCTATGGTGGATTCAGTAGCAGTTGATGGACGCTGAAATTGAAGTGATTTGTTAGCTTATAGAAGTGCCATTGATGTGTGTTTGAGTTTAATTTCAGTTTGGATGTAAAATAGCATGGTTTTCTACAGTTTCAGGTGAGCCATGTCTGAGCAGGACAAGACACACGACCGTGTGCCCGTAAGAGCATGCCCATGTGCCCTTGTTTCTGCATGGACACGACCGTGTGCATGAAGTGCACATGCCTGGAATGCAGGGACACGGTCGTGTGTCTTGAGGGACACGACCGTGTATCCCTTCTTTGCATGAAATGTTCAGATTTTTCCAAAACCGTGCACGCCCAACAGCATGACCAGTGCACGATCCCGTGCGTCTGGGCACACGCCCGTGTGCCCTTGCCCAACACGGTCGTGTGTGCGTATGCACGACCGTGTGTCTTCTTTGCACGACCGTGTGTCTTTTTTGCACGACCATGTGTCTTCTTTGCATGCCCGTGCATCAGTTTGATTTTCCAGAAAAATGCAGAAAAAGAAATATAAAGGTTTGGTAACGGATCCAAAGGCTAATAATCACCAGATAAGCCAGAATTCAGATAAGAAATGATGCATATGCATACATAGCATAGCATGTAGCCTGAAAGAGGATCTAGGGATCCGAATTTAGTAGTTTTCAGCACTCAAAACCCAATGTATGGGTTATAGTTTTGGGTGAACTCGAGGGGGCATATGTAGGACCCAACTTTCTGACACCAGTCAGACTGCTCAGCATTTTATATTTAGCCTTCTAGCCAGTAGCTAGACTGTCCAGCCCACATGACCAAGATGCCGAATCCCTGTGTTCATCAGCCTGATCAGCACAGTAGGTATCTTCGGGTACATTCAGATATAGATTCAGATGCATGTATCATCATTATTTTCAGTTTCAGTTCAGCATGACATGACATCCACATCATGGCATGACTAATTAATAATGATAACCAGTAATCAGTTCAGTAATCAGTTCAGTAATCAGATAACTGAATAATCAGTTTTAACGCCAACAAGCGATTAGATGCATGAATAGGGCCGAGGCCAGGTATGTATGTTATGTTTGTTGCTTGCTTGGGTTTGAGGGAAGTAAGGAACGCTTACTGGGTGATCTTTATCACTCATCCCTTTCCTTCTTCCTTCATTTTCAGGTTTTGTTGCTGCTGGCGAGGAGCGGGTGGACTGAGGCTTACGAGAGAGGACCCCACACATACTTTCCAGTATGTATTTTATTTCAGTTTTGGACTTGTGAGGTCTTGTATATGTGATAAATGTACTCAGATGTAAAAGTTAATGTACAGAAACATTATATATATATATATATGAAAGGCCAGTTTGGGCCCATTTGCATTTCAGTTTCAATTTCAGCTTCCGCATGCAATGTAATTTAGCAACCGGTTTTATTTTCATAGGATTCTCGTCGTGGGTACCCAATTTTCAGTTATTTAAATAAAAGAACAGTATTATTCAGCAGCAGGGGTACTCGTGGCGGTGGGTCTTACAGATCTGGCTATCGAAAACGGTCGAAGAGGGTCGGTATTGGTCCCAATAGTCGTTTTTGATCACGTTTATCGACGGAGGAGGCCAGATCTGGCCGCCTCTAGAACCAGGTGGTCGCAGACGGCCACCTGATGTGGTTATCAACGGCCATCGTCGCCAGTATCGACGGCTGCGACCAGTTTATTTTTTAAAATTTTTAATATATTTTTAAAATTTTTTATATTTAAAAATTATTTTATAATTTTATTATAAATTTTTATTTATTAAAGGGCATTTTAGTCAATTTATTTGAAAAATTATAAAATATGTTTGAATTTTGGTTTATGGGTGGGAGACTGGGCTTTTGAAACTTAGAGGGTGGGACTGTAGCATCCCAAATTAGAAAAGCCCTTAGGGGTAGAGTTTTGGGGTTAGAAATGAGATTCAGGAATAGATTGTGAGTCTAGAAGAGTTTAGGGGTGAGTTGGTAAGTTTTCAGAGCTTGTGTGGCCTTCGTATTATTCCTTTAGGGAGGTTTCAATCATGCGAAGCGCGGGAAATGAATTTCCTTCATTTTCCCTTGTGGACTCCCGTGCACTGCGCCTGCACGCCCGTGCAGGTGGTTAGTTGAGAGAGAGATGGAGATTTAGTTTTATTTCTCACCCGGTTTTCCATTTTCAGCTTAAGTTTCTTTGTTCTCAGCAGCTCCCAGCCCTAGAGTTGATTTGCAGCCACCAGCAACTCCCAATCCAGCTAAAGAGCCAAGAGAATAGCTTGAGAGATAGGTTCCAGCAGCCATAGCAAGAGGTAAGTGTTCTCTTACTTCTTCCGGCGTTTCCAGCTTACATTTGATGTTTGATGATGTTGGAAATGTGTGTTTCATTTCCAGCATGTTGTGTGATGTTTGTATGTTTATATGATGATGATATGATGAGTTGGATGATGATTTCCACCCAGGAACCATGCTTGCTTTGCTTGTGTGTGTGTTAGTGAGAGAAATGAGATATTTCCATGGTGTAATCAGTAGTAGTTGATACATGTTGAAATTGATGTTGAATATATGCTTATGGAAGTGCCTTGGATGCATGTTTGAGGTTAATTTGATTTTGGTTGAGAAATGGATGAGTTCCTGCATTTTCCAGGTGAGCTTTGTTGTTGCAGAACCAGACACACGCCCGTGTGCCCGCATGAGCACACCCGTTTGTCCTGATTTCTGTAAGAGCACGCCCGTGTGCACGAAGTGTGCACGGTCAGGAATGTAGACGCACGCCCGTGTGTCCTGAGGAGCATGGCTGTGTGCCAATTTTTTCATGAAATGTGCCCAGATTTCCATAAGCGAGCACGACCGACTGCACAACCAGCGTACACCCCGTGCGTCTGGGCACACGCCCTTGTGCCTTTGTCATGCATGCCTGTGTGTGTCTCATGCACGACCGTGTGCTTTGCCCACACGCCTGTGCGCCAGCCATTTTTCAGAAAATAAGCAGCAACATGTAATGTAAAGGATAGGTAAACTTCCCAATGGATAATAAACATCAGATAAACAGTAAATCATATAATAAAGGTTGCATATGCATATCATAGCATGGCATGTAGCCTGAGAAAGGATCAAGGGATCTAAATTTAATAGGTTTCAGTATTCAGAACCTGATATACGGATTGAGTTTGGGTGAACTCGAAGGGGCATCTGTGGGATTCAGCTTTTTGACACCAGTCAGATTGTTCAGCACATTATTCAGCACATTATTCAGCTTTCTAGCCAGTAGCTAGACTGTTCAACCCACATGGCGAGGATGTCGAATCCCTGTATTCATCAGTCTGATCAGCACAGTAGGTGCCTCCGGGTACATATAGATTTTCAGATGCATACATCCACAATTATTTTCAGTTAGCAGGACATGACATATACATCATGACATGAATGATAATTAAATCAGTAAACAAATGAGATTCAGATAACCAGATTAATCAGTTTTAGCGCCAACAAGCGACTAGATGTATGTTTAGGGTCGAGGCCAGGTACGTTATTGCTTGAGTGTTGCTTGCTTGGGGTGAGGGAAGTAAGGAATGCTTACTGGGTGATCTTATCACTCATCCCCTTCCTTTTTCCTTCATATTTCAAGTGTAAGTGCTATTGGCGAGGAGCGGGCGGACCGAAGCTAGCGAGAGAGGACCCACACACTAGTTTCCACTTTGTACATTTTCAGTTTTGGACCTGTTGAGTCTTTTAGTAAATGTTTCATGTACTCAGTTGTAAGAACAATGTAAAGAATAGTTGTATATAAATGAAAAAGGCCATTGGGCCCATTGTACAGCTTAATGTATTTTCAGTTTCAGCTTCTGCTTGTGCAATGTAATCAGTAGCTGTAGTTTCTTTTTCGTAGGATTCTCGTCGCGTGTACCTGAATTCCAATATAATTAATAAGAAGAGATACAGTATTCAGCAGTAGGGGTACACATGGCGGCGGGTCCTACAAGGACTTTGTCCCTGCCTCAAACTATGGGTGGGAAATAGTCCTTTGGCCTAAGAATAATGCAAAGTGACTTTTTTTTAGGGGTCATTTTTCCATTTTTCGATGGTCATTTTTCCACCATTATGTGACAGCGAGGATTGAACAGGGTCGATCCACCCTATTTTGAATGACTACAAAAAGGGGCCACCACTTTTTCCACATGGATTGGATAGCAGACGTGATTCACTCTTTTGTGAGTAAAATTTATCTATAAATATAATAATTTATTTTTATCATGTATAAATAGATGTATAATATTATTTAATTTTTTATAAATTTAATAAAAAATTCTTATATTTTCTAATTACATGTATGACGTATCATTATTGAATTAATGATTTTTAAAATAGATTACACATATTTAAAACACGTATTAATAAAAATCATGTATAAAAACCATATACACATTTGATGAAGATATCCAACACTATTAATAATTTTAGACGATTTTCAATATATTTTGACGGCAAACCTTGTTTAATATTAGGGTTGGATTCAAACCGAATATATTTGGATTCGTTTTTAAGTTCGGCTCAAACAAGCTCGAAACAAATCGAACGAACCCGAACACGAACACGAACCCGAACTGCAATTTTAAAATTCAACAAACACGAGCCCGAACACGAACTATGAGAACCGAACACGAACACAAACCCGAATTTAAAATAATAATTTTTTAATTAAATTTTATTAATTATTTATATTAATTATAATTTTTAATAAATAAAAAATGAATTATACGAATCGAATATGAATACGAATACGAACCGAATACGAACTTTGTTATAAAAATATTCAGTGAATACGAATACGAATCCGAATCTGAACCTGAACAGTATGAAACGAGTCCGAATACGAATATGTTACTGTTTGTATTCAGTTCGATTCAAATCTAACCCTATTTAATATGATTACTAGATAATTATATTTAATGTTTTGAACGATATAATATAAGAAAAATTGGTATTTTGTGTAGATTAATTGAGTAAATTAGGTTAAAATTTTGATTTAAAATTTTTATCTAAAATTAATTATTATGTATAAAAATACTAGATAAATGAATTTAAAGATATAAAAGGATAAAATCAAGGTGATGAACAGAATATGCGTATTTTTACTTCATCAATTTTTGGGAGGATAACAATTTTTCAGTGCAGCAAAAATTTTGTAGTTAAATAGTTAATAAAAAATGACTATAAAATCGTATAAAAATAACTAAAACTTCACCTAATTAATTAATTGAATTATATTCCACAATATCTAAGTCTTTCCTTGCTGTACAGGTCCTCTGTGCAATAAATACAGGGGCTTATATTCTTTTGTGACAGGGTCAAAATAGTCATTTTCCTAGTCTCTGCATAATTGCGCTGTATACGTTCACTTTCATCTCTTCACCGGGAAGATGCCCCTGTCTTTCTGACCAATTACTACATAATTGACTATATCACTGAGTCGGTGCATTGACTGCCACTTGCATTTTGTACGGAACAGTAAGACTCATTCTTTTAATATAATGCATTCGATCCACCCACCCTATTTTAAAGTTATTCTTAATTTAAATATTTGTTTTTCTTTTTGAATAATGTTGAGTGTCTCAAAAAACAGGGGATCACTTTTTTATCACGTATGGACGAATGTATAGTATTACTTAATTTTTTATTTTTTTACAAATTTAATTAAAAAATTTCATATATCCAATTATATGCGAATCATGTGAGATACATGTATCACATATAATTATTGAATTAATAATTTTTAAAATAAATTAAATATATTTAAAACACATACTAAAAAAATTAAGTGTATTTGCAACCCTAATAAAAACTTTTAGTTGATTGTAAGAACATGAAAAATTTATGTAACTGTTTATCTTTGTTTCTATTTTTCCGTATTATTTTGTTAAAGTTGTTTCAATGATTTTTTTTTTTTTTTTATATAGATCAAAGTGTTCATATAATACGTGTTGCAACAACTTGTTATTTTTAGTGGATTCGAATAAAGAATCTCGTCTGTCTCATATGTAGAGTTTCAATTCAGAAACCTGAACCCTTTATCTATTCTACAAAAAGCTTAATGGCTGATCAGTACACCTACCCCAACACCTAACTAGGTTTAACGCGTCTTCTCCAATATCTGTCTAAGCATCACAAATTCAAAAGAACTTGCTTTCAATACACATTTGTCAAACCCGTGCTGACTAGCCTTCTTTATGTATTATTATTGTGGGAGCCATGTGCAACGCACTTAGCCTAAGTGTCCCCGGAAAATGCGCTGTCATTCTCCTTTTTGACATCGACATTTTGAGCCGTGAACATTGGGCTACCTTTTAATTTCTCTTGCGTTTACTTG
Source organism: Anacardium occidentale (assembly GCA_026122585.1). NCBI lineage: Eukaryota > Viridiplantae > Streptophyta > Magnoliopsida > Sapindales > Anacardiaceae > Anacardium > Anacardium occidentale. Next base: position 8,834 of record JAJEJH010000963.1, on the reverse strand, counting down.
TAATTAGAAGAGCAGTAATATAATTGATTAATAAAGGGGTTTTTATGTCTTTTGTGGCAGGGTCAACAAGTCGTTTTGCTAGTCAGATATTTTGATAACCTTAGTCTATAAACCAAGGTTATTCTGATCGATAGAATTCGAGAGAATTCTACCCAATTATTCATCTTTTTTTTTTCTCCTTTCTTTGCTAGAGTTTATTGTGTTGTGAGAAAACTCTCTTATTTTTTTAGATCTTGAGCTAGTTTTGATGAGATCTTTGGTTGTGTTTTTCAATTATTACTTTTATATAAATTGAAGTGTTTTTGTATTATATGTTGCAATACCTTGTTATTTTAGTGGATTCAATTAAAGCATCTCCTGTTAGTTTTGGATTCAAAAAGCCAAATTCAAAAATGTTTAATTTTTGAACATGTTTAATTTTTGTATTATATGTTACTTTCTTTTAAACATGTTTAATTTTTTTTATTCTCACAACTAATTATCAAACAAGGTTAAGCAGACTAAAATAGATTAAATCAACCATAATATCAATCCAACAACCAAATGAAAAATATAGATTATGCAATAAAAAAAAAAAAAAATTCAAAAGAATTCTTATCAATAACCATTCTAAAAGTTACAAAAAAATCATGGACAAATATATAACACATTCTATCGCAACACAAGCATTTATTAGAAATCCTGAGGTCTTCAACAGTCTTCTGATTTTTTCAAGCTAAATTATAGAATACATTCTTCATTTTTAATTCAAACACCAGAAGACAATTCCAGGATCCCAATTGGAATTCAAGTTGTTAATCATTGTCCAGAATTGTCAAAGTATTGTCAAATAATTATATGGAAAGGTATATAAGGTTCATATTAGTACCATATACAAAACTAGATTAGGAAATTCATTTTACTCTTTTACCACAAAATAAGCATAATTTAATGACCACAAAATCATGTATATGTCTGCTTTTAGATATATCTGTAGATTGTAGAAAACTTAAAGCAGTAAGTTCTTTTAATCTTAAGTGCAAGAAGTATAGGTGGTCTCACATGATGGATTGTTCATTATATTTTAGGATTTCTTCGTTTATGACAATAATTTAAATTCTGAAAACAAATTGTCTTAATGTCGAATAGATATTGATTCTATTTGAGAGTGGAAGTATAGATATTGAATAGTTGTACTACTACTCATGTTCCGATCAAATCAAACTCCTAAATATATAGAGATCACAATTCTAGAAATAATCAATTAATTCAATAAGAATCCATAGTAGAATTAGCAACCGAGATAACTTGAAACTCTTCTAACAAAGAGGAGGCCTGAAAATTACAAGATAATAAACCCAGACAAGTGAAACATATAGTAAATCATTTATAAAATAATGTGCTTGATTGATTATAAGTGTTACACACCAACTTCAAGCAGTCTAGTGGTAACATGTGGAGTCACAAAGTAGAAACTAATCCTTAAAAGGACTGGACATCTCTGGATAAATATAAGTTACTCTCAAAAGACATACAGATTAAAAAAATTTTCATATCAAATATAAACACACACATAGAACATAGATAATTGAAAAAAAAAATGGAGCATAGATATCCAAAATGAGTTTAAAAAAAAAAAATTACATTTGTAAATTAAAAAACACTATCAATTACAAAAAGCAAAGATTAAAAGTCTTATATAAGTCAATAAAAAACACTAAAACCAGGTTCACAATATACATTTCTACTTCTTGAATATCTCTATCATTAGATAAACAAATAAGGAATTAAAGAAAGAATCAAAGAAAAATAGTGTAAGAATAGAGAGAAACCACAAATTTGTCGCAAATTTGTTACTTAGCATTGTATTTAATTACAAAAGATTGTATATATTTACAATTTCTCAGGACGCTTGTAGCTGCTTCAAGAATGTCAGCAATTTAAAGTATGCAGATTATGTTTATAACAACAATATCCATAGATACCTCTGCTCTGGAAATAAAATACAGGCAGTGATGATCTGGAAATAAAATACAGGCTATGGAAATATCCATAGCCTTGTAGGTTTACTTGCTTCTTGTTCGAACTTGTTAGAAGGCAAGAAAGTTCCATGCGAAGTAACCTCTGACTGAAAGTTGAACAAAGGAATTATTTAAATTGGGAATGCAAATAATGTGTCCTCTATTATCAAACCTAGTAGAGTAAATGTCAACAGTTCGAACCTGAGTGCCTAGTTTTCTATCCACCTCCACGATCATAGGTGTTGATGTATTTGGATTGTCATTACTTTCGAAGTTTTCCCCCCCTGTGCCAAGTTGATGAATAGGCTCATAAATTCCTAATCTACTTGGGGTTACAAACTACATTGTTCCAAATGATCGTTCTTTGAAATATCCATCTATAGTAATTTTGAAAAAGTAAATAAAATAAATAAAAAATAAAAGAAACTGCCGAAAGTAAGATTACTACGTAAAAGAAATTGATAAATAAATTTACAGTTACCTATCTTTCTTTGAATCAAAACCAGATAGGTTGACTGCATCCCTCAAAGCAACTCTTCATCTCTGCAACATCTCTGAATCATCCATAACATGCTTTTCAAGCTCAAAAAATGCTTTCCCAAAATTCCCAATTTAATTCCTGAGATCTGAAGGATCTACCTCACAGAAAATCGGCTTTACAACCTGATCATACTTGTTCTTATATTTAAGTATCTTTTCAAGTTCTTTGAGACACCATCTCCAGGAAGCATGCCCTTTAGAGAAAATGATAACCAAGATCTTTGAATGTTTTATTGCCTTCAAAAGAGATGGAGAAATTTCTTTTCCTCTGATAAGTTTATCATCAATGAAAGTTCTGCTCTTTTGCAGACAAGAGGCTTCATATAGATAGCTGGTATTCTTTTAACCGGTGTCCACACCATGAAAACTAAGGAAAACCTTATACTCTAGTTTAGGAGTATTGGACAGAAGAAGAAGAAGAAGAGGAAGCCATTAACTTAGAGTGATGAAAGGCACTTTGCATTAACTAAAACATCACCTAATTGAGTATATGAATCACCCGCCAAGCAGAAAAAAAAATAATGGAAGCCTCTAGATCAACCAAATTCAAAAAATATATTGTATATAAAATAACTGGCCTTGATTTACGAGTGTCTTACACACTACCTACATTTTTCTAAATCTCTGGATGCCGAGAAAATGCAGAAAAAATGTAGATATTGTTCCATTCCGATTTTTTAACAGCCTAACAGAAAACCAAACATTTTCAACACTAAAAAAACGCGAAGCTTCTAAATCAAAACTACCCCCGGAGCTACTTATACAACAAAAACTCCATCTGGCTCGATTTTCTTACCAGCGAAACAGAAAATAATGGAAGCTTCTAGATTAACCAATTTTAAAATTAAAAAAGAAAATAATTGGCCTTGATTAATGAGTACCTGACATGCTACTTATATTTAATTAAAAAAAAAAAAAAAACTCTGGATGCAAGAAAATGCAGAAAAAATAGAAATGGTCACATTTCGGTTTTCTAAAGAGCCAAACGGAAAATTAATCAGACTGAACACTCAAAAACACGAAGTTACTAAATCAAAACCACCTTATAAGTTAATAATCTACTTATACAACAAAAACGCTGCGTTTGAGCGCCGAGAAAACGCAGAAAGATTCAAAACTAGTAGCCCGTCGGTTTCCTTCTAGAAAGGCCAAAAACCGAAAATTCTTGAATCTTCTAAATTTATTAAATAATATATATTCAAGAAAATTAAAATTTAAAAACGAAAACAAGTGAGAAAGAAATAAGTTACGAGAACCAGATTTGAAATGTACCTTGCAGAAATGAGAGCGAAAGACACAAATAAAGCGTTTAAGGCTTTGTTTGAATGGAGGCTCTGATTGATCTTGTCTTGGGTTTGGATTTGCTGAAAGGAGGTTTTATAAGATAGCGGCAGCTGTTTGAGCTGAGGGGTCTGGGACTTTCGTATATCTCCGCATAAATATACAGATAAACAAGGCCAAAGAACGTGTTCCCTTCCAAGGTGTTCTGAAAGCACAAAATCTTACCCTCTTAGATTTAAAACCCCAACACCCCTTTCATTCATCAAAATTAATAAATAAATTTAACGATTAACAATTAATAGTTAAATATTAACAATCAAAATGGCAGTTTGTATTTTTGGTAAAAAAAATTATAAAATAAAAAAAAATTATAAAAATAAAAAAAATTATAAAAATATTTTAATAAATTTAAAAATATATAAAAAATAAAAAAACAACCATTATTGTCGACAATGTGCTAACATCATCAACCGATCATTTTTAACCATGGTTGATAGTGAAGGTGGTCAGAATTGACAGCCCATAAATCAAGAGATTGTTTCCAATCTCTTAATTCAATTATATTTTTAATAAATTTTTAAAATTCTTTTGAAATGTTTATATTTTTATTCAAATATTAATTTATATTTGTATAATATTTATTTTCTTATAAGAGTAATGTAATTATTTTACCAAAAATATTAAAAGAAATGGACGAAAAATGGTCAAGGGATACGTGTTTGAATTTTAAAAACTTAGAGGTGGCACTTTGTCATTTCATAAAACCTTGGGTGGAAATAGATCCTATAGCCCATAAACAAATATTCTCTAACGTACTAATACATTTGAGGTTCGATCAAAGTAAAATTTGTTAATATATATTTTTAAAATTTGTTTTCATATTATTTATTATTTTACTAAAAAAATAATTTTTTTCATAAAAATTTAATAATTAAGATTGATTTATAATAAAACTAATATTATTTATTAATATTTTAGTAATAAAGATAGTTGTAAAAATCAGAAATAAATTAATTAAAGTAATAAAAATAGATAAACATTATAATAAAAATTACCCCAAAAAAAAGTCTTTTAAAATTAATGTTATTTACGTTTATAATGAATATTAATTATTATTGTCCATGCCCATTTCAAATGTTCATGTTCAAATTCACCTACCCTTGAAGACTATATAAATAATAAGAATCATTTACCCACAAAATAAGTTGTATATAAGGTTTGACCTCAATTATACTAATTTTTTGCTTTGTCAAAAAATTCATATAGTTGTTATTTAAAATAGAATTTTATGTGTTTAAATGATATTAATTAATTTTTTATATATTAAAAAGACACAGTTAAGATTTTAATTGAATATTTGATTTATTTTTTACGAGAAAAAATGATTAGATACAATAAACAATGGTTAGAAGTTTGTTGATTATTATAAATTTTAAATTCACTATTCAACATCGTAATCATATTTTATTGTGTTTAATCATTATTTATCATATTATAAAACATTTTTGACAGCATATACATTTATATATTTACATTATATCACATTTGATTATTTTAATTAGAGTAAATTACATTGTCCCACTAAGATTTAATCTAAATGCATTTTTCTACCCTTTGACGAAACAAATAACATTTTATAACCCAACCCAATTTCTATTGATTAAAAAAATGACACTAATTTGACTTTCAAACCCACTCCTTATGCCAATATTTTAATTTTCAACTTATTTTTATAATAATATTATTGTTTCTTACTAATGAAATATCTGATTATTCAAATTGAAAACCAACAACGTTATTTTATTATCTCCCTTCATAACATAACTCGATCTATTTTCAATCTTTATTACATCTCTCTATCACACATTCATATCATTTTTGGTTGCTTCTGCACCATGACTTGATTGATGACAATAGTGATGGTGAGATTCAATAACAACTAAGATTACAACAGTTTAAATACAAGTTATTAAACATATTAAATGAGATAAATTATCATATTTATAACGTTTAGGTCTTATCTATAAAAGTATTATTTTTAAATTTTTTTAAAATTTATTTATAATGAAATTATTAATTTACATTTATATTGTTAATTGTTTATAATTCTTTTTAGTAAGAAAGTTATTTTTATCATTAAGGGATGAAAATGTTTTTTAAGACAATCCTTGAGTGGAAAATGTAATTTATATTTCACCAAACTTATTAAATGCACCCCAACTTATTTATATTAAAAATCTTGATAAATATGTGAGATCAAAGAGAAACAAAATAATTAGGAATAAAAAAAACGAAATAATTAGGAATAAAAAAGAAAAATATAGTTTAAGGCTTTTTTTAAAACATTTTTATATATTATGTATTTGACTCATGAATCGATATAAAATTATTGGTTTAATCGTTAATCAACCCAGATTAAAGATTTTGACTGAATCAATCATACTAGTAAGTTTAATCCATATTTTAAAATTATAATTTTTGTGTTAAAATAGATTATAATACATAGAATCCTTTTTTTTAAGAACTTACCAATTGTGTTTAAAACCTAAATTATATTGATAAAAAATCAATGGTCAATCTAGTCTAGATTAAAGTTCAAATTCATTTTAATTATTAAATTAATTTAATTTGGACTTGAATCAAATGAATCGTATCAAGTCACGATCCAACTATCAAATTAAACTCATCTAACCGTTAAATACATTTAATAAACTTAAAAAAAAAAACATAAATAAGTCTCTTTTTCAAAGATAATGAGAATACTTTCATAAGAATGTATGACCGTGTTCACAAATAGAAGCTATCATTGTCTATGAAATTGAGATTAAATTTATGATTATTATGTTTTTAATTTACTTAAACTATGAATAAATTTTAAGAATCATATTTTTGAATTATAAATACTTAAATTCATTGAATGTATCTTCTCTCTTTGTTTTATAAACACGAAAAAGTAATCCAAATTTGTACTTATCCAAATTCCTATATTAATTTAAAAAAAAATAAAAATAAAACTTACTACATCAAGACAAACTATGTTAACACCACGTAGCTTTTATACTTCACGTTTATCCGAAATTTGAAACCTTAAAAATATTATTATTATTATTGAGGTGCTCGCTTAGTTTTATTCTTTTTAGAAATATTATTATTATTAAAGATTACATTATCTAAAATCATCAAATTATTAATAACTTTTTTAGTAAGAATAAATTTTTTTTCATCAAAGATATTAAAATTTTATTTTCTTTTATTGAAGGACTAATCTAACAATTTGTTTATATTAAAAATACCAAATTAATTTCTTTGAGAACAAAATAAAAAGAAACCAGTTTAATTGTATTTATTTAGTATTTTTAATTAAAAACAAAATAAATTTAATTGTTTTAATAAAAAATTTTGAAATTTTAGTCTTTTCAATAAAAAAAGTTAAAAAATTTAATCTATTCAATAAAAAATTACAAAAATTCATTTACTTTAGTAAAAAATATTTGATCTTTTCAATAAAATATAATAATTTAATACATTAAAGTAATAAAATCTTTTATACTTATTTAAATAATAATAACTTTACTAACTTCATTTATTTTTAAATTATTTTTTTCTTATAATATTATACAATTAATGTTTAGATTTTTTTTGCATCTTTACATTGTTTATTAATTTAAGATTTAGAAAACCACCCACATTGACAGATAAAATAGATAATAAAAATAAAATTTTGAAAAAGAAATATCAACGAACGATACCATAAAGTTAGCTTTAATTTTTATCTTAAAGAATTTTGTTAAAAAAATCTAATAATTGAATTTGAGTTAATTTGAGTAGTTGAGTTTAGAATGGTTTAAATTAAATCTACAATAAAATCATTTTATAGTTGAGTTTGAATCTCACCTCATTAATCTTGAATAAAATTTTATTTATATGCAACCTAGGTTGAATATAGCCATATTTATAACATTGGATCACAAAAATATGAGTATATTGAAGACTTTCTTTATCTCTAGATTTTATGCATTTAATATTGGATGATATAAAATAAACAGAAGAATGAATATAAACAATTAAACTAATAAATAAGGATAAATCAAAATAATAATAATATCAAATATTATCGATTGGTCACTATAAATCAAGACCGTGCATCTCAGCGCCGCCATATATATAGTTAAGCTTCTCTCGAATTTTTTAGATAAACTTGACTAAGTTTTACCCAAATTTTCTTTCCCATTCCAGTAAACCCTAATCTAACAAGAGAGGAAGAGCACCTAGTAATTGCCATCTATCTAGGGAGAAAGCACCAACTAGAGAAAGAGAAACTGTTCCATAGCCATCAAGGAAGTGTTTTTTACCTTTGTTTTTTGCTCCATAGTATGTTTTCCTTACTATGATGTATTTTACTGATGATGGTTGTATGTTTGGTGTTTATGTGACTTGTATGAGTGATTTAAAGTAGTGGAATAAAGATTAATGCATGAAGTGGTTGTTTGGGGAAGTGCTATTGATGTACATATAACTTTCTAGTGGCCATATAACTTTATAATAAGATAAAATAAGAGGAAATAATGCATCATGAGCATATCATAGCATGTCATGCCAAGTTATTTTAAAAAAAAAGATCAAGGGATCCACTTACATTAGCTTTTAACATTCAGAACTCGATATCCAAGTTAGTAATTAGGGTGAATTCGAGGAGACATCTGTGAGATTTTAGTTTTCTGACTGCGATCAGATTAGTTTACTTTCAGGTTACTGGTCTAAGGATCAGTATGATATATATTTCAACTTATTTGCATTTCATTGGTTTGATTCAACCCACATGACCAAGATGCCGAATTCTTGTGTTCATCAGCCTGATCAACACAATAAATATCTTCAGATATATAGAGATTTAGATGCATTTCTATTCAATATGTTCAATATAGTATGTTTCAATATGGCTTTATACCATGTCATACATCTTATAGCATGGATTATCACTTTAATTCAGGTAATAAAAACAAACGATATTCA